>VDFB02230494.1:0-13496 GCA_007258455.2 Sequoia sempervirens | reverse complement strand
TCCCTTAAGGGAAGCGACTGTGGGGAAAAACCCCCACGGCCCCCCCATAATAAGCCCTTATATATTTCATATACAGTCTACATAGAATAAAATGAAATTTCTTTTGTATAAAGAATTTAAACCCTGCGAATTTTTGACAATAATAATCCTCATTTTTTAAAATAAAATATAACAAAACTTCAATCTGGTAATTTCGTCTGTACGGCGGCGATTTTAACAAAAATATTCAATTAAATCACATTTACATTACTTTCACAATACAATTTATATATGAAAATCAATATATGTATATATAAATATGTAAATATACATATATATATATATATATATATTTTCCAGTTCATCTGGAAATTTATAGTAGGGAAATTAAATAATCTTCTATGGGGTTTACAAATGAAATCACACACAAACATTTTGTTTCATATCCCAAATGATTCCTTGAAGCCATCAAGAATTCACACAAAAAATATCTACAGAAGCTTTCCTTTCCAAAACAAATAAAATAAATTTAACAAGAGGATTAGCTGATTTCCTTTGCTATCTGGTGAAGAGAAAATCTTTGTTGCCTGTATTTCCTGAAGCTTCTAATCTCTTCCCATATAGCAAATCCCAATACAAAATGTAAACAAAAGATTTTCCACAAATATACAATATTTCAAAATAGCACACACAGAGAAGTTTTGCAAAAGCTCTGATAATTTTTCCCGTGAGGAAATTCAATAACCTCCGTGAAGAAATTCCTCAACAAAACCTCATTAAAGCACTGGCACACTTGTCGAGAAGTACAAATATCTTTTAACAACTTCTCGGAAATTTTTCCCTTCAATATTTGCATGCAAATTTTAATTTATTTAATTTAAATTTTTAAAACTCAAATTTTAATTTACATGCATTTATTTTTATTAATTTTCTAATTTTCAAATACAATATAATTTACACACTTAATAATTTAATTTAATTTATTTATTTATTTAGTTAAATTACTTTAATCTTTTAAGATCAACCATTTAACCAAATAAGCTAATTAATTAATTAAATAATTAAGAAACTAATTTCTTTAACATTTAAAATTAATTTAAATAACAATAATTAAAGCACAATAAATCAACATTAAAATTTAACCAAATTTACCTTCCAAGCAATTTATCCAAACAGAAGATGACATACAATCCTATGACTCTGAACTAAAATAGACAAAGTACTAAGACCGGGATTATAGACTAGACTAGGGTAAACCAAACTACTATCTCCCAATCAACGTATCCATTGAGTCTTGACACTTTAATCCGGAGTTCCTGGAGTCGCTATCATGCACCAATCTCTAAACCAAGCAATAACATGCATACATATATATATATATATATATATATATATATATAAAGCATTAAACAAACACACCGTGCGGAGAAAATCACGGATATCACAGGGCACTCGCAAGCGAGTGATGCGATTCCATTCTCCACACCAATACACGTCACATCAGACTGACGAAATAAATAGCTGTTAGTCCATCACAATCATGTACATAGCAATAAACAACTAAAAGTAAACATCTACTATCTCAAAGCATGTCTAAAATCAGTAATCACCAAACAATATATCATCATGTCACAGAATAAATCCACTATCGCTCAAAACCAGTGATCAAAATATCCAACAAAATATCATAGGTCTAACAGTGTGAAAACATAACAGCAAAAAGCATAAGCATAAAAGAGGGGTACTCACAATAGGAACAAAGGATAAAAAAATTCCATAAGAAATTTTAAAATATAAAAATACACACAAAGCCCCTTCCACATGCAAGAAAGGGGAAAATGTATCTAGGTTTCAAAGAAAATTTGTGAGAGTTGGAAAGCAACATGAAAACTTTGCACCTCTAGAAAAACTTCTTAACTAAGTAAAAGTCTCCCACTTATTTCAACATGCTTAGTGTTGTGGGTTGCATGCCTTGAATGTCATTGTGATGTTCATGATGCTTTGTGCATATAAGTGTACAATGTGGCATGTTGATGTCAATTTATATCACAAAAGATATATTTATTCATCAATGTTTTGGGTGAAATATTGTTGCATTACTATAATGCTAAAAATTGTATACCCTTGCAATTTCGTTCTATGTTTTGTGTCCACTCACTTAGTGTTTTTTAGGTTCATTCTATCTCTTGCATTAGCCTTTTTTCTATTCAAGGTGCTTAGTTTTTATTTTTGGTGGTCACTTATTCATGCCATCTTTGTGTTACCTTTATTTTTTCTAGCCTCTCATCATTTTCTAGCTTACATTATCTAGACACTTGTGTATCACATAGATGTCCATGCAATGTACTAGCGTCCAATGAAAAATTTTGTTTAGAGGTAATTTTCAAGTGTTTTTTTAACTTGTCACATTACCAGGTCAATGAAAATGGCGTAGAATGATTCCAAACAACTTGTCAACAACCTTCTCTTACCTCATCTTCTCATTTTTCTCCAAATTTTCATTATTAGCTCTCATTTGACACTCTTGTAGTTAACAAATTGCTACAACACTCTTAATATTTACAACATTCTTTTTATCTATCTTGTTCTTCTTGGCTTCCTCAAGCCTTTGCAAGTAATATTGTTCTTGTTTCTTATTGTTATTATACCATTCCTTTTATTGTGCCCCTAAGCACCTTAGGATTATCACATCCCTTTCCCTTCATTCTAGTTCCAATATTGTATATTCACAACTCTGACCATTCCCTAACAAATTTGGGATAGGATCATTCACTCACTATTTTTCTATCTATTTATCTTAGCTGTTATGGAGGTAGAAATACTAAAGCAAGGATTTGATTGAGGAAAATCCCCAAACAAACCCCAATTTTTTCCCTTTTCTTTGTGCTTGCAAGTATTTTGAGAGCACTCAACCACACAGAGGTTTGCAAGTGCTTCCTTGTTTTTTTTTTTAAATTTATTTTATTAAAAATCATTTGAATCTTGTTAATAGATTATTTCTCTATATTTTTACTATCTAGTATTTGTTGGTACATTTTCCTTTTCTAGTTGCGTGGACTAGTTTAACAACAAGATTAGATATTCATGATTTTTAGATATTTTTCTGCATTGTATTCATAAAGATGAAAAATTACAATGTGAAGATGTCCACATGACACACTGAAACCTTGGGCAATGAATTCCTCCTTTGGGTTCTAGGTTCTTCTTTTCGTTCTCTTTTCAACTCTATAATTTATGTCTATAAATTATTATTATATTTTTCTAAAAAGTAATATTTTATCATCTTTCCTCAATCATTCCATTTAAAGAAAGCTCTTTTTTATTAAAGAATTTATAGGATTATAGAGTTATTATGTTAAATAGTAGTAAACTAGGACAATCCTAATGTGAAAGTAGGGAAAATCATTTGGCTAATACATCTTAGCTAAATTTTCATTTTTCCTCTTTTACATTTTGGCGAACCTATCACTCACACTTAAACCTTCTCAAACACATTCTTAAATTATACTTCTTATCTCTAAATGAATTTATTATCTTTTGTTACATCAATTTTTATATTTTCTCAAAAAGTGCAAGATATTCCATTCCATGCATGTGATGGTGACCTAGCTCTTCCTCTGCACTCTTTTCCCTTGATCCCTCTCTTGAAATTCCTCCTATTTTTTTGGGGACAATTTATTGCAAAAGGATGAAATAATTTAACACTTTCCTCAACATTAATTTACATACTCTTCATACTAATTATGTCCAGTCTAGAGATGAAGCATTAGTTGATGAAGACTCTCATCTCACATTGAATCCTCCATGGATAAATATTGAGTATAATTCTTCAACTCCTTCCCTTACATCTTATATTCCTCAACAAGATAACCACATGGTTAATTCTATTATTATTAATTGATATATCCCACTCGCTAAGGGGATGTTGGATATCTTAGATCCATTAGTGTTTAAAATATTTCTTCTATTCCAAAAATATTTATGCATGTAGCTCTTGATTCACCTCCACCCTCTCATCCTATGATCACTATTTAGGGTATTCTTGATAGTCCATGAGCTTCTACATTTTTCACTTATTTTATTCCATATAAAATATAATTTTCCTATAGATATTGATTACCATTTAAAGTAGCTCACACATATAACACTAGGAAAATAAATAGGTACCTCATGTCCTTGTTTCCCTTCCCCCACCAAATCCTATTCTTCTACCATCCTCATTGTTCTATTAAAATTTCCATACAGTATGACTTGTTAAATTATAATAGACTTCAAAAGCTAAGATATCTCTTTGGTACCTGATATGAATTTCACCTTCTTATCATAGTTCCCATCAACATGACTTACAAAGGATACCTGTACAATATTCTACAAATCCCCTAGATGTGGTAGCTATTCTTGAATGATTTCATTAAATAATTATACTAATATCACTTTTCACCCATCTAAACTTTCCCCTCTCAAAGTTCAAAATCAATACAATCCCCTTTTAATAATTTTGTTTCTATTAAAAATGTTGGTATCAAATGCACCCTCATTGATTTTGTATCACATCTCAATATTTGTGGTGTTGATTGTTACATCACATTAAGTTGATATTTATTCTCTTTCTCCTACAACTTTATCTGTTTTTGGCTTTGATAACGTTAGTTGCCGAGATCTTGGTATGGTTACATTACCTATCAATTTCAATGCCATTATTTTACCCACTTTGGTTTATGTAATGCAAGGTACTTTATCATATAACCTTCTTCTTAGTAGACCATGGATCCATGCCATGGGTGTAGTCCCATCTACCTTACACCAATTTTATAAAATATTTGCATGGTAATAAAACATACATAATATAAGCTAATCCTAACCCATTTCAATACTATCAATAGGCTAAATTGGATCATGTGAAGCCTTCTCTTTACTCTCTTCATATCTTTGTACCTTCTTCTACACCATTTTCAATCTCTATTGATGGTGACATTCCTTCTTTCATTAAAAATACATGTCTTGGTGACAACTAGGTCTCCTTAGACTTCATCCACCATAGGCTTGGTGAATATAAGGTTGAGCCTTCTAAGTATGAAATTCCTCATTTAACAAGGATCCACATTCTCATGCTAGAATTTATCCTTCTTCTATGAATTTAGTTACTACTCTTCTCGAACATGCAGTTATACTTCTCATTTTCCCAAGGCTAGTGATGTTGATTCTCCTCCCTTCTTTGGATAATTGTTACATGCTTGGATTCAAAATTATTACAAAGAAAATGGTCTTGGGTGCAAACCAAATCATAGGATCAACATGGCATCAAGATACAAATTGTATTATCATATACCCCTCACAATTTCACACTAGGTTTGACACCCACTTTGGTGCATGTGCTAAAATCATGCTTGTGATGTACCTGTTTCACTGCCTTTTCGGGAAACTTGATTAAACCCTTATTTCTTAAGCTTTTGCAGAGAAATTAATGCCTAGATAGAGGCACCTAGCCACCTTGTCTTGGCTATTCATGCCCGAAAATTCAAATTCAAATGTTGGCCTCAATGTGATTAAGAATTCAACTTTATTTGTTAGTCTCTTGAAATGGTTAATTCAAAATATGTTTAGACTCATATATATATAAGTTCAATAGCTCCATACAATAATTAGCTATTATAGAAATTACAATCTAGTTACTAAAGAAGCAACAACAGATTAACAAAAAAATCAAACATCAAGACTCAAATTACCCATTATAATTACTACAAAACTACTCCTAAAATACAACATGCATTCAGAAATACAATATATTTGATATGAGATATAGAAGAAAGATTTTTTATTCCAAAACTTCCATAGTGATGAAACAACCTTGGAACATAAACCCTATAGAAACCAAGATGAGATTCCCCATTTATAATCTAGATAACTCTCTAAAAGTTTTGATGAATAAAAAAATTAAAAAATTCTCCCACATGAATTAAATGTTAAAAAAATAACTTCACTTCATTGCAAGGTTGAATTTTTCAATGGACACCACCTATGGCTCTACTTTCCTCCAAAAATGAGTGTCTGCCACGTCCATTAATTGTAATTTAAAACAAAAAAAAAACTGTTAAAAAACAAACCTACACATAGGGACATCATAAGTAAGGGGATCGAATCAAGTGAGGTTCATTGTTAAAATTTCTTTCATTGAAAATGGGTTATTGCTTATCTAGGACGTGGGGCCTGAACAAGAGCTGGGATAAAAAGCCATGTTTGAATAACACTATATTAATCTCTTGGATTTTGACAAATTTGCTCTTACAATAGCAAAACATGTCAGGAAAATGACAGCAGCAACTAGCATATTGCATGGCTGTGCTGATCCGGCGGAAGTGAAGAAAGCACTACTCTCTGAATGCCATTGTTTATTGTTTTTAACTTTCATTAACACTTCACAACCCAACCAGAAAGTGCAAAGTAGAAGCTGAAGCACATACCTATTGAGCTGATACAGATAGTTGTGAGAATGCAGAAGCATTGAATACTTGCCCACTTCTTACAAGGCAAATAAATACAAGCCTGGCCATGGAGAATCAATGCTTCTGTTCCATCTTCTCCTAAGATTGAAGTAATTATCTCTGTGTAGATTGACATAAAGTAGATATCCGTAATCTGTATAAAGCTCAATTACTCTCACCACTAATATAACAGTGACTGTCAAGAAATTGTGTCCCACAATGGAAGACCACCACCATCACGTGAGTGCATAAGTTCCTTCTTTATTAGAGAGTATATTTGTTGGGTCTATTGAAATTAATTTAGATGGTTTTTGGTAAGAAATTCTGTTGAAGCAATCTAAATATTAAAATGTAATGGTATTGTATTAATATTTTAATCCGTGTTAGTATAAATATCATGATATTGTTATGAGGATTCAATGCATAGTATTCGGGTCAAATTCATTGATCTGTATGTTATGAGTATTAATTCACACAAATCCATCTTTCATGAGAATGAATGGTCACTTAACATTCACTGCATCTATGTGATGCTCACAAGGGTGAAGCATAGGGACTTCAAAGAGGTCCGCTTAAAACTTGTTGAGGGTTTTGCAAATGAAGTAGCAAGTTAAGTGGGCTTGATCTTCGAGGAGGGTTAAGCACTCTTGAGTTGGAGCAGTATTAGGATGAGTGACCTCCCAAAAAGTCATAATGCTTCAGCCGTGTGAACGTCACCCAAATGCAATGAGTGTTAAGTGGACTATTCATTCTCACAAGATGAATTTGTTTGACTACTAGTCATGAAATATGAGTAAATGAGTTCAACCCAAAATGAAAGACCACCACCATCACAATGGTTTTGAGAGATTGTGTCCCATAGTGAAAGACCACTACCATCATGTGAGTGCATAAGTTTGTTCTTCCCCAATAAAATATATTAGAGATATTACATTTCTCCAATCTATTGAAATTAACATAAATGGCTTCTAGTGAAAAACTATTTGAAATGATTTTTAATTACAAAATTAATTTAAATTAATCACAATGAAAATAAAACCTCTTTCTACCTCTATTCACCTTTAAAATATAATTTATTGCAGTACATTAATATTTGAACCTATGTTAGTATAAGTATCATGTTATGACATTGCTATTAGAATTCAACTACATAGTTTTTGAATCAAATTCATTGATTCATATTTCAAGAGTAGTAATCCAGATGAACACATCTCTCAAGAGAATGAATGATCCATTCAACACATCTAGGTGATGTTCATAGGGATGATTCATCAATACTTTGAGAGAGGTCTACTTAACACTCAACATGCACTTAAGGTTTTACAAATGGAATAGCAATATAAGTGGATTTGATCTTGGGGGGAACTCTAAGGTTAAACAC
This sequence comes from Sequoia sempervirens, assembly GCA_007258455.2. Taxonomy (NCBI): domain Eukaryota; kingdom Viridiplantae; phylum Streptophyta; class Pinopsida; order Cupressales; family Cupressaceae; genus Sequoia; species Sequoia sempervirens. The sequence goes on along the minus strand of VDFB02230494.1, from coordinate 5,654 downwards.
ATTTGATTTGCAATAGTACTTGGATGGTTGACCTCCCAAGATGTCCTAATGCTTCACCCTTGTGAGAATCACATCGATACAATGTGTGTGAAGTGGACCATTCATTCTCATGAGAAATAGGTTTATATGAAGATTCATGAAGTATGGATCGATGAGTTTGACCCAAAAACTACATAATTGAATTGTGTTACACTTCGTATGAACTATTACTCATGAAATACAGATCAACAAATTTAATTATAGAATTAAACCCGGATAACAATCCTACTTATCAAACATCAATCAGTATTTATCATGACCCACATATCATGCAACTGAGTATTTATGTATTTTCAATGAATATAAAACTATAACCCACAGAGAAGAACGCTGAATCCACAATAAAAGCTGCCGTGTACTATGGAAAGAGAAAAAGCAATATATAAATCTGAGGATCTTGAGATATAAATAACATTCATATCTTAGTAGACTCCGATTCCCTCTTTTATGGCTTTTTGACCAACGTTACTCGGAACTTACAATTCAACACTGCAATGAACTCATTTGAGGGCGGGCCCTTTGGAGGTGGTGGAAGAATACAAGTATCTTGGGATTGATTTCCATAATAGGCTCAGCTGGGAGACTTGCAGGGCAAAAAGGATTCAGGGTGGCTGGAAGGCGTCTTATTTACTACAAAACAGATGTAGGAAAGCAGAGTTATGGGATTGGAAAACCAAGAAAACTCTTTTTGGTTTGTTGGTGGCACCGGTTGTCCTCTATGGTTGTGAGGTTTGGGGGGGTAGCATGTCAAACCACAAGTGGAGGCAAGTTGAAAGAATTCAAAAACATTTGATCACTACTAACATCAAAGTCAAATCTTCGGTTCCGTATGAGATTCTCTTGGCTGAAACTGGTATGTTCCCGTTGGAGGCATCTGCTGTCATCCGGTTAATAAGTTATTTAAAAAAAGTTGAGAACATGGATTTGCACCGCTGGCCCAAAATGGTTGTTGGGGAGGAGCTAAACCGTAGAAAGAAGACTTGGATGAAGCAAAATAGCAAGTGGTTGAACAAATGGAACATTAAACTACATGAGTGCCCCAACACTAATGCTGAGATAAAAAAGTTTGTGCTAGAAAAGTTTAGGTCTACTATGTGGACTAAGCAGGTTGGCCGTAAAAAGTCTCATTATATCCAGGAATTCAACCCCACGTGGGAGCATGATGAGAAAGACTATCTAAAGGTTACAATTAAAGGCAAGGCTAGGCTTTTGATCGCTCAATTAAGAACCGGGTCACACCATCTTAGATGCGAGACAGGTAGGTGGGCTGTCCCCAAGGAGGCTTGGGAACAACGAACTTGTATTTTTTGCAACAAAGGGACTGTCGAGACTGAATGGCACTTCATGATTGAGTGTGCTGCTTATGATGATATCCGTATCCAATATGAAGACATTTTGAAGGTGGATAATCTAAATGAACTTTTTAGGGAAGCTAGGCTCCTCAAGATTGCTAGCTTTCTGATCAAGATCTACAATAGAAGGGCTGACATGGAAAAGAACTTGAAAATGGTTAAAGTTTCGGTGCTTGGTCCCATAGACTGATGGTCTCGTGGACGTCATTAAAAACCATTCATTCATTCATTCATTCATTGTGGTAACACACCGACAGCTGAAAGCAAAAGCTGTGTTAAAAAGGACGCCACCGATGGTGGTGGTAGCCATTTAAGATTTTGGCTTGGGTTGGCCATCACCACCGGAGGCAAGCGTGCGAGCACAGGCCTTAAAAACAAGTTCCTTGCCTTTCAGTCCCCACCCAAAAGAAAAAAGAAAACAACTGCCTACTCAGTACGTACGTAGATCTCTACAACCACAAGCTCGTGATCACCATATTAATGTCTGTAGGGTAGAGACTACTTCCCCCAACTCGGGTACCTGCAGGGCACGGCAGTGCAGGGCAGGGCAACTCCCCAGATTCGAAGGGGTGCCATCTTTATCAAAACATCACATCGGATGTGAACTTTGGTGATCTGAAGTCTTTGTGATGTTCCGGAGAAAATGAGGAGAGAGAGAGAGAGAGAGACGGGTGGCGTTTGAATGTGTCAAGGAGGACTGTGGATTGTCACCAAGTTTATAACTGCGTAAAGAGTACCGTTGCCAGGTGTCGGGAGACTCTTGGGGGTGTACGTATGATATTACAAGTCAATTGTACTCCAGAGAGGAGAGAGGAGAGAGGAGAGAGCAGCCAAGCAGTGTCAATACCTAATCCTTATGTAGGCCAGGAGTCTATCTCAAATTGCTAGGCACCCGGATTCTTTGGAGATAGAGTGAGGGCCCCAGAGTTTGTGTGGTTGTTGCTCTCTATGCCTCAAGAGCCACATTTTCTTTTAAGATTTTGTTTTTCAACATATATTTATTTCTCTTTAAGTTATTATCAATCTTCTCTTTTTTTTAATCGAGGATAATGGGATTTTTGAAAGTCTTAATTTGCAGAGATTTTTGGATTGAGATTTTGTGTGATTTTTACATCAATGTTTTGGATCATGCTTCATGATCCATCATCAGGATATTATGCAGAGAAATAATAGAATGATTTGAAACGTTGATGTAAAAAATCACACACAGTATCTTATCTCTATGCATAACATCTTGATGATGGATCATGGAGCATGATCCGAAACATTGATGTGAAAAATCACACATAGTCTCAATCCAAAAATCTCTACAATTTAATTACGGACTGTGGAAACTTATGTTTTTTTTTAATTTAAAGGGTCTTAATTCTTACGAAAATATGGTTTAATTATAGTCAAATTACGAAAACATTATAATATATAGAAGTAATGATTTAAAACAGTGTAAACACAACAAATTGAATTGTGATATAACATTGAGAGATAATGGGATTTTTGAAAGGGTCTTAATTTACAGAGATTTTCGATTGAGATTGTGTGTGATTTTTTACATCAACTGTTTGATCATGCTTCATGATCCATCATCAAGATGTTATGTAGAGAGATAAGAGAATGATTTGAAACTTTGATGTATAAAATCACACACAGTATCTTATCTCTATGCATAACATCCTGATGATGGATGATGGAGCATGATCTGAAACGTTGATGTAAAAAATTACGTGGAGTCTTAATTCATAATCTCTACAATTTAATCATGGATTGTGGAAACTTATGGTTTTTAATTTAAAGGGTCTTAATTCTTACAAAAAAATGGTTTAATTATAGTCAAATTACGACAACATTATAATATATATATAGAAGTAATGATTTAAAACAATGTAAACACAACAAATCGAAATAGAACCAAAACAAGGAAATAACCAAGACCTCGAGGAAGCTAGAACTCATTTAGAATAATGTAGTGCATCTCATTCCTCTTGTAATGCTTTGAGGTGTTTTTCCATGAATCATCCTTGTAGACCTCTTTCACCATCTTAGTCTTGCTTCCTCTTGTTCTTGCACAAGAACCAACATATGCTTTAGTGGAGAAGAGATTTAGTTTGTCTTGAAGGACCTTGGTACTTGTTGACGCTTATTTATTCTTATGGTTTTAGCACATTTCCTAAGAGGGTTTGTTCATTCAATGGTCAAACCCTAAACCCTTGGCATGTGGCCTACACTTTATCTTCTAAAATTTGTTAACTTGCCCAACTTGTCAATAGCTTGTAAGTTGTGTTTTCATGTCTTCATCATCATTTGTCCATTGGCCCCTTTGTCTTGCTAACTAGCTGAGCCAATTAATCGCATGCCTCACTATTTGGGCGGCCTGGTCCTATGTTGGGGTCATCTTGTTCCCATACAAAAAAAGAATGTAAATCCTTTTAACTAGGGTTAGAAAATGGTTTTATAAGCTTAATCCAAAATTTGGATAATTTTTATGTCCTATAGTTTTCCCGTGACAATCGTTTTCATCGATCGGGTCTTCAAAAACCTAGTCAAGTTTTCTCTCTTTTAGGACTTGTTAATTCCTCTAAATTTTGGGACCTCGTATGGGTAAACCATGTAAAAAGAAGTTGTTCATCATGTTCCTAGGAGCCTAATTATGGTTGGAATGTGTCCTTAAGTTTCTTTATTGAGGAATTATGAGTTCTCTTGCGTCATTTTGTGTGCACTTTCAAAGTTGTTTGGTTGGAAAACCTAGGGTTAGGGAGACTGTGCACCTAGTCTTGTGAAGTCTTGGCTCGAAGGTTGCAAACCTTCTTTGTTGGTATTGTTAGTATTCTCAACATTCCTCATAGGTCTTGAGGTGTTATGTTGTAGTATTTTTCTACTTTTGTGTTTTCATATTGTGACAAAACATCTTGGAAAGCATGTGGTGTGTTTGGAAGTGACCCGTCATTATTCCAGTTAGAGGAAAGTTTGTATCTATTGGTTTGAAATAATTTGGAAAAGGTTTGTCCTTGTTTTGGTGGGTTAACTGAGTCTAGATGTGGATTGGAGGTTGATAATTCCCTCATCCTATTTTAGAGTTGTGTTGCAAGAGAACACAATCGTGGGTTGTAACCGATCATCGTGTAGGAGTTGTTCTCTTTCTCTCTATTTTTTTCTTCGTGGTGGATTTATCCATGAGTGGTTAGTATTCCACTATTTGCACCTTGCTTATGCAATGGTGAGCTCATCTTATTGTTGTTGTTCTTGTGTCGTTATGTTCATGCAACATTTGTGTGCACGTTGTTGTGCAAGTGTGATATGTTGATGACAAATCTTTTGTGTTATGGTTGTTATGCTTGAAAAAAGAGTGGTTTGGCCAAGTTTTTCCTTGTGCTTCAGGTAGGGAATTACATATCCTCCCAAGTAGGAGAGATATTGGGAGAGATAAAAATGAGTTTCATGATTAGGTAAAGTATCAATGATTTCATCCTCTTGCACCAAGATATCCTCACAAGTAGGGGATATATTGTGAGAGACAAACATGAGTACCAATGATTACATCCTCTTGCACCAAGATATCCTCACAAGTAAGAGAGATTGGGAAAGGGACAAACATGAGTATCAATGATTGTATCCTCTTGCACTAAGATATCCTTACAAGTAGGAGAGATATTGGGAGAGGGAAAAACATGAGTATTAAGATTACTTGAAGAATGAAGATTAGGTAAAGTGATGTTAATAAAACGCATTCGCTTATTCTTTACACTCACCATTTCAGAAAACCACAGCCAGCCTACGTAATGCATATCCCTTTGACAACATGAATTTTAGACAAGTCATATTTTTATTATATCAAAACTATACTTTGAAAAGAAAACATATTGTTATTGTCCTTTTTAGGGTAATGCATTGAATTAGGTAAATTAGAGCCAAATTGGCAATGCACAACAAAATTTGAAAGTTTCAAGATAAACTTCCAAAAACAAGAATTAGATTTGAATAGAGATCACAAACAAGGTTTCACATAAGAAATTTGATGCCAAACTGACCGTTTAGGGGCATTAGATGCCCTAGATTGCAAATCAAGGTTTTTGAAATGTTAGAAAATGTACATGTGTGTAACAGTTTGAATGTTTGTTTCTGTGTGTGAGTGTCTAATCTGCAATCAACTAACAAGAAACAACAAACAAGTGGGTGATCCCACAATACTGGTTTACAATTTTTGGCCAAACTGGACACTAAAATAATTTTTTCAAACTAAATCTTCACTTTCAGGCACCTATAGCGGCT
>VDFB02230491.1:0-22344 GCA_007258455.2 Sequoia sempervirens | reverse complement strand
TGTAATAATTAATTAAAGTCACGTTTAATATTGCCATTTATAGCGTTGACCCCCTTAGCCTAATCTAATGACTTCAAGTTGTTTTAAAAAGTGGTTTGAGGGTGAAGCCTTCATAAAAGGATTGGCTTCTTATTTTTTTCTAAAGTCAAAACCAAGCTCTAAAGTGGACGCCATGATTAAAATATCAAATTTAATTAAAATGGTCAATATTGAATTTGAAAAGAAAAGGACGCCATTCCTTAAAGAGGATTAGGGTTTTGACTTGAAGAAGAGATTAGGGTTTCTTGAAGTCAGCAGGAAATTATATAAGGAAGACTTGGTTCATCATTTGGACATCTTTGGACTATGCTAATGTTATGCTGCCGAAATGGTTGCGGGAATTCTTCGAGGAATGAATGCCTCCTAGTCTGGGCTCGACTTCATGCTTGAGAGATAGCATCTAGTGGAGATTTTAGTATGCTTATGAGTGATTCAATCATTTGTAAGTTTGCATTTGTATTTGTGCTTGTATTTCAGTTTGATCTTGTTAAGTAAGTTTGCATATTAGAGAGTTTTCTGTATTTGCAGATTTAGCTACAGCAGATTGGGTTTTTTGTTCGTAATTCAAAAAATACAAAAATATGGGTTGTGGGTATTGTCTTATTCTATGTGTGGGGGAAGAGGGAACATATTCCTAGAATTATAGAATTTATTGTCAAGCCTTTTATTTTTAAAGAGAGGTCGAAATTCTGCTGAAGGCCGTACCATTCAGCATGTGCATTGGCATCCGTGCAAAATAATTAAAGGCTTCTAGATCTGTGTTTTGTGTTCTATCTTAGGCGTCATCTCCATTAGAGCATGTTGCTTTTGTTTCAAGTAATTCGGGCAAGTTAAGAGAGAGATATGAGTAAATGAGTAAATTCTATAGACTGCTGTTTTTAATTCAAGAGTGCAGATTTGTCTAAAAACAGCGTTTGTATTTGAACATTGAAAGATCTATTGTGTTTGGCTCTTCTATCCATACTAAAAGAGATCATTTGATGTAATGTTAAGTTGACAAATTTCTATGATATCAGCAGGCGATTGAACATCATTTGTAAAACTGACAGTAGTACTGGCAGTCATTCTCATTCTTGTTCAAATTTGATTGTAATGTATGATTTCATTTAAAGTTATTGTAATAGTTACAGCTCCGCCCTATGGTAGCTACTTTCCCATCCTGGGTTAGCAAGCACATTCTGGGTGTCGAGTATTTCCAGTTTCAGCATTTATTTCAAGTATTGAATTCTGTAATCACTCCGTCATATGGTCGCCCCTCACTCCGCATTGGATTGGGTAGCACATACTTGACGTTGAGTTCCTTTCTGTTTTTAGAGTAGAAGATCCTCTGACCAATGCTCGCCATCATCGGCGCCATTCTGGTTAGAGTTGCTTACTTGCACGTTTTGGTTTTCTCATCTAACCTTAACGGGTGCACTGCTTTGTAATGTTGTAATCTGCAATTTGAAAAAGTAAAAAAAATTTGGCTCGGAATATTTCAGTGGTATCAGAGCCAAGATCCTGCCATCCTGTGCCCATCAGAGTTCACTTGACAGAGAAAACAGATTCTACATCAGAGGTCAGAGCTGAGTTCAGTATTAGTTTTCAGAAGTTTCAAAGATGTTGCATTTTCTAAGGCCTATGGGTCGTGAGAAGTCAGATTCAACTATGGCATCGGAGGAAGGAAAGGTTAGTGATGTCGTAAGGGACTTCATTGAATATGCTAGACAGTTTAAAAGACAATGTGAAGATGAGGCTGTCAAACTCCGTGAGCAATATCAAACCATGCCAGATGATTATAGGTACAATGTTTCATTTGATTCCCATTTGAAGTGTGTGGCATCAGTGGAGCCCGAGAAGTGGAAGATGGTGGACCACATTAGGAAAAGGATAAAAAGGGAAGCAGAACAAGCTTTGTTCGAAGAATCAAAGAAGGAAGGAGATGAAGTGCCTATTTGTGGATTGCAGCCGACAAATATGCAAGATGAAGAGAAAAATCAGTCATCTAGCATTGAAGATGGCACAAACAAGGTGCACATATCACATCAAAATGATCGTGAGCTCGAAGGAGAAAACGTGACAGTTGAAGAGTGTGTGGAAGAGCCTCATAATACACCCCTTGACTTGCATGTGATAGCAAGTGAAGAAGAGCAAGTTGAAGGAAATACTATTGGTCTCTTTGAATCAGCTTATGACCGTTACCAAAGTGATGAAGTTGGTAATGATTTCGATGTGTTTGTACCTCCTCTTATTGAAGATTTGATGAGGAAGGATTTTCCTCGTGTTGCTGTCTTAACTTCCCAAGAAGTCTCACATGAAAAAACCAGCAACATACTCTCTCATGAGGGTTCCATAGAAGATAATGAAGATGAAGTTTTTCAAACAACAAACATTGAAGAGTCTTCACTTCATTTCGGGGGTGACATTGTTGGTCTTGGGATTGATCAGCAATCTGAGCCATTGGAGAGAAACTTTTTTGATGATTTCAGCTTAAGTGAATTAGGACTTGACTTATTCAAAGAGTCATCACTACAAAGGGAGCATGATAAGTTTTTTCCAGTTGATCATCTTAATCAGCCCACTAGCATTTGGGATCCGGGTGTGTTGGCATCAAGTTATGTTAAAGAACCTGTGTGGGATAAGTTTCCCTTTGATCCTGATGAAGAACAAGAACCAGGTTGCACAGTAGACTATGAGGTGGCCCTTGGAGGAGAAGTTGTCTTTGAAGAAGAAGATTGTTCCACAAAATTCCATAATGATCTCTTTGGAGTGGTTGCAGCCACTAAAGAGGAATTTGTGGTTACAGAAACTTTCCGAACAGCGGACAAACATGATTCCTTGAGCAGGTTGGATACTGGTCTAATGTTTGATCAAGGAGGCCGTGATGAAGAAGAAGAGCTAGAAGTCCATATGGCTCTTGAAGATGGAGAGTTTGAAAGTGTTATTAAACACAAATCAGATTTATCAATACACGAAGCTGGTTGCAAGCAATGGGTTGAAGAATTTGTGGAGTATGATGCTTTTTATGATGATGAGCATTCTCTGCTAGTTGGTGGTGAAGTACAAGAATGTTGGAGTAGCAAAGAGGGCAGCAAAGGCAAGGAACGAAGTTATGATTTTCAGTTGCAGCCCATCAGCAGTTCACCGTCTTTGCATGTTCATGAGTGGGAAGATCAATGCAAGGTATCTTTTGGAAAAGAAGTACAAGCACTATCCCTATTTGATCGCACACACATTTTGGTTGATGATCTCTATTGGAAGGCTCAGTCTGAAGAGAGACGAAGTGGAGTTAAGGATGAAGTTGCTCTTCCTAACTTGCAACTTATCAGAGGCTCTTTGGAGACATTGAACTCAGCATACATACACTTGATTGAAGATCAAGATCATGCCGTTGAATCTGCAAAGAAGGCCTTCATTGTTTTCGAAGAAAGGGAGAGTATGGTTGATAAGCTCACTTTGGAGCTTAAATCAACAAAGGACAAGTTGAAAGAAACTCAGTTGGATCTAACAGAGGTTGTAGACCAGTTTGCAGATTTCAAACTTTTCAAGGAGCAAGAGGATGCACAAAGAGCTAAAAAAATCAATCAAGTGATTGGAGATTTTGACTGTCTTCAAGAGGAGTTTGATCTTGAAAGCATTTCAAGAAAGTCAGAAGTTGCATGTGCAGATTTGGGGCAGCGAGACGAAAGGAATGGCTTCCAAGTCTTCGACAATCCCTTCTTTGAAGTGGGTGCTGAAGCAACTTATGACAATCCTCTCTTTGTTTTGAAAAATGAGTCAAGTAGTGAAGTGACCAAGCATGAGGTCAAGCGTGAACTCCAATCTAAGGATGCCTTGATATCACTCCATGAAGATGTGCCACGTATGTTGAGTAGTAACGGATGCATAAGTGGGTTTGAGGATGGAGTTTCTACATGGGAGGTGACGAAGCAAGGAAATTTCAACATCTATGACATCAAGGTGTTGATGAGACAAGTCTTGGTAGCTGTTGGTAACTTCATTACAGCAGCAACGAGTGAAGATTTCAGACCTACTACTCAGGAGGAATGGGAAAAAAGTGAACTAGACTTTGGTGGGTGCACTCTTGAAAATCCATCCCTTGGGTGGAATGATGTTTGGAATCACATTGATCAGTTTTGGGAGCTGAATTTGAAGCCACTTTATGTTTCATACTCCCTTAAGGTGGAAGCTTTCATGGTTAAGCTTCAAGGATTTACTAGATGGGGCATCAGTTTCGTGAGAAGGCACGTGGTTCTCACTAGCACTTGGGAATGTGTAGAGATTTCCTTGCAGTGTGTTGAAAATCACTTTCAGTTGGGTATCCATGCTTGGGATTCTCAACTCGGGTTGTCAGAGTTTATTACTTATGGAAAAGACTCTTGGAGGGATAAGGAACAAATTTCCAGACTTGTTGATGTTGTTCCCTTCATTTCCAACTACTTGATGGTTCCATTTGTTCATCAACAAATTGATTGGAGAGAAATTTTGAATATGGGTTGGAAAGATCAACGATCGGTAGTTCTTGGAAGTGACTTTCAGCTCAGACAAGGGCAGATTTTGAGACACGAGTTTGCTGGTGGGAGGCAGACCAGCCACCTTACTTATGGAGTTACTTTCATTCAGGAGAGTTGGTACCTCACTCCTGATCAAAGAAGAGGTAGTTCCCTGATGGAGATGGCTTTAGCGGGTTTTTCAGCCACTTTGGAGGTTTGTGATGCAAACTCTGATGGTTTATTTTCATTATTGGTTCATGACAATGAGTTACTCCATGTTTTGAATCTATATTTTGAGACTCTTGGGGTTGGAATTGTGAAAAAATTCTTCAGACTTCTTAGTTGTGCCGTGATAATTCAGTTGAGGCATAGGGAATTCATGTGGGGTCCTGAGTTTGAATTTGTTGAGCTCTTGCAAAGGATTGCCTTCCTCTTTGCAAGAAGATTTGTAGAGGTCACACTTGCAGTCATGGTCCCGTTTGTTACCATGTGGAGGTATGCGGAGGAGTTCGATTTTGATTTGAATAGTCTATCTCTCCTATTGCTTAGAATGGTGATTGATAGTAGTATGGTTGATACTGTTAATTCGGGGGATCGTGGACATGAGATGTTGCATGATTTTGATTTCCTTCCTTTAAGATCTTTCGGTTTGAGAATCATAGATGGTAACACTTTGGAGTTACAAGGGGAGTCAGTGCAGCATTGGCATGATATTTTCATTGATGTGATCAGAGTGGTGCAGCATCGGCATGGTGGGTTTTTCCTGAGACACATTTGGGAACCAGGGATCATACTTGTTGCGTATGGATTAGTCTTCAAATTACTGGAGTTGTGGTGGTATTGCTTGAGGACAAGCAATTTTGGGAAGGGCGGATTGTAATGTCCCCTTCTCAAACTTGATCTTTCTAGTGACCGTTGGCCTTTTCCTTGGGAACCCGAAGGCTAGTCGGAAGATAAATTAGGGTTTCCTATTTTTGAGGAGGTCATTGCTCAGAGATGATGGATTCAATGGCGGATCTTTTCTGGGTTTTCAGAGAGCTTCGCAGTGGTGTGTTCATCTCGGCATTCAAAGCATTTTCCGGAATTTACTATTTTTAGTAAATTCTATTTTTAACAGTTCAACAGTCGGGTCCAGCATGGTTGACTTCCTATGTCAGTTTGATCAGTTGGCTTGCTCATTGATGGCTTCGAGGCGCATTTGGAGAGATAAGTTGTAATAATTAATTAAAGTCACGTTTTAATATTATATTATAACGTTGACCCCCTTGGCCTAGTCTAATGACTTCAAGTTGTTTTAAAAAAAGTGGTTTTGAGGGTGGCGCCTTCATAAAGGATTATTTCTTATTTTTCTAAAGTCAAAACCAAGCTCTAAAGTGGACGCCATGATTAAAATATCAAATTTAATTAAAATGGTCAATATTGAATTTGAAAAGAAAAGGACGCCATTCCTTAAAGAGGATTAGGGTTTTGACTTGAAGAAGAGATTAGGGTTTCTTGAAGTCAGCAGGAAATTATATAAGGAAGACTTGGTTCATCATTTGGACATCTTTGGACTATGCTAATGTTATGCTGCCGAAATGGTTGCGGGAATTCTTCGAGGAATGAATGCCTCCTAGTCTGGGCTCGACTTCATGCTTGAGAGATAGCATCTAGTGGAGATGTTAGTATGCTTATGAGTGATTCAATCATTTGTAAGTTTGCATTTGTATTTGTGCTTGTATTTCCGAAGTTTGATCTTGTTAGAAGTAAGTTTATATTAGAGAGTTTTTTACGTATTTGCAGATTGCTTCCACTAGCAGATTCTGGGTTTTGTTATTGTTCAAAAAATACAAAAATATGGGTTGTGGGTATTGTCTTATTCTATTTGTGGGGGAAGAGGGAACATATTCCTAGAATTATAGAATTTATTGTCAAGCCTTTTATTTTTAAAGAGAGTTCGAAATTCTGCTGAAGGCCGTACCATTCAGCCTATGCATTGGCATCCGTGCAAAATAATTAAAGGCTTCTAGATCTGTGTTTTGTGTTCTATCTTAGGCGTCATCTCCATTAGAGCATGTTGCATTTTGTTTCAAGTAATTCGGGCAAGTTAAGAGAGAGATATGAGTAAATGAGTAAATTCTATAGACTGCTGTTTTTAATTCAAGAGTGTAGATTTGTCTAAAAACAGCGTTTGTATTTGAACATTGAAAGATCTATTGTGTTTGGCTCTTCTATCCATACTTAAAGAGATCATTTGATGTAATGTTAAGTTGACAAATTTCTATGATATCAGCAGGCGATTGAACATCATTTGTAAAACTGACAGTAGTACTGGCAGTCATTCTCATTCTTGTTCAAATCTGATTGTAATGTATGATTTCATTTAAAGTTATTGTAATAGTTACAGCTCCGCCCTAGGGTAGCTACTTTCCCATCCTGGGTTAGCAAGCACATTCTGGGTGTCGAGTATTTCTAGTTTCAGCATTTATTTCAAGTATTGAATTCTGTATTCACTCCGTCATATGGTCGCCCCTCACTCCGCTTTGGATTGGGTAGCACATACTTGGCGTTGAGTTCCTTTTCCAGCATAAGCAATTTATTCTAGATCCTCTGACCAATGCTCACCATCATCGGTGCCATTCTGGTTAGAGTTGCTTTCTTGCACATTTTGGTTTTCTCATCTAACCTTAACGGGTGCACTGCTTGGTAATGTTGTAATCTGCAATTTATGAAAATCGAAAAAATTTGGCTCGGAATATTTCACCTCCCGGGACGGACCGGTGCTTCACCTCTGTGAGCATCACCTAGATGCAATGAGTGCTAAGTGGACCATTCGATATCATGAGAGATGGGTTCTCGTTGAACCACTACTCATGAAACATGGGTCAATGAGTTTGACTCGAAACTACACGGTTGAATCCTGATAGCAATACCATAAATTAATATATATTAATATCTCCCCTCAAAATATGTCGATTCACGCGAACCGTCACGGTGGTGAAGAAGTGATTGATTACGCTCATGACCAAACTATCTTTGCTAAAAATAGCAGAGTCGGGCAAAGAATATGCAGTTGAGCTCGAGCGAAAGCCAAGCTGGTAAATCGACAATTCCAAAGCCAAGCCAAAACTCCATCAGACCCTCTATCCATCTATCAGGCTGAGATTGGCATAATAGGCTAATCATAAACGAGATGTCAATTGGAAGGGACATGACAACTTGATTCTGCCTTCATTTTGATCCTAATAGATAATAACTACTTCATCATATTCTCCATATATGGAGATCATACAAAACATGCAATATTCATTCTAAATGCATTTAAATCCCTTCCTTTATCTCTTTCACATTATTTTCCCTTTTATGCAAAACAATTAAACCATTCCCTTAATTTCTTCACATAAATCCTCTTTCCACAGATTCCCTTTTTCATTGATTCTCTTACACAAATTCCCTTTTGTGCATAACTTGTGTTGGCATTTAAATTCGCACCTCTGGTTTGCGTATTTGAAATGGACAGCTATGCACAGATAAACTGCTCTTCAAATTAGGAGGGGAAGCTCCCTCTTGCTGATGGTGTTTGAAAGAAAGTAAACTAAAACTAAGTTGCCTATCTTTTTGATCAGCTTAGAGCACAAGGTTTATTAAACACAAATGCCGCAGCTGAGATTTTCTGTTTTAAGACCTTCAACTATGACTAACTTAAACTAAAGACGTTCCTAACCTCTCAAGTAATATGTAGAGCGAGAAAAGCTAGAAATTAACAAGGTAGATTTTCTGACAAAATACTTCAATAATCCCTCTCTCAACAAACACCTACACACTTCACTGTAAGTTGAAATCAAGATCATAAAAGTAGAACATAAATAACGGAAATTTGAGATTTTGGATCAAGGCAAAGGAGGCTCATGATTTTATTTTCTCAAATCTCTGGAACAAAACTCTCTTCTAACATGCTTGGAACAAGAAATCGCAGCTAAAGAGGCTTGCAATCTTATTCTTACACACTAGAAACAGCAATCACATTAACTCCTTGTTGGCTAAAGAGGCTCAACAATTTGCTATCACAACACAATTGAACAATACTTGAGTAATAAATAGAAGGCACAAAAGGCTCAGCGTTTTGTTCTCACTAGCACGGTTAAAGAAACTAATGAGCAAAGGCTCTTATTTATAGACAAGCAAAGGAGTAGGGAACCCTAAAATCTCCTTTCTTTCACAATCTAGGGCTTGCTCAGCAAGCAAGCTTTATTACTAAATCTAGAAAGAAGATAACATCTAAAACCCTAAAAAGCAGAAAAAGCGGGAAATGCCAACTATTACATTCTATCTTCTCAAAGAATGGATAAGAATTATTCCAAGAATAGAAAGCAAGCGGGAAAGAAAGCTTCGAGAAGAAAGCTGCTTTAAAGCTCGATCATATCCGCTAGGAAATTAGAAACTATGTTCCGGTTCGGTGCATCTATGCCATCAATAGCAAAACACCACTTTTCTAGAATATCTTCAGCATCTGCAACAGACCTAAGGAAATCTTCGACCTCATTGGCCGCTTTCTCGAACTTTGCTGACATCATCGAATTATGACCTATCCTTCCGCCAACTAGATTGCAACTGCGAACAACACTCTAAAATTGATCGTGCACCTCATCAAGCCCGACGTAGGAACCATCTTCAAGACTGTACTGAGAAGGAATCTCTGTGATGAACTCACTGATGAAAAGAAGAGCTTCAATCACCCTCTGTTTGTAGGCAATAAATTCTTCGGATATCCTTTCATAGGTTTTAACTTTGAAAACATGACACTCTCTCCAAGCCAGGATTTGTTTTTTGTGTTCTTTTGAAACTGTTGAACTATAGGCTGTGTCTAAATCAGCAATGATGATCTCATGCCTTGGTCTTCGCTTCAGCCGATGTTTGTTCAAACCCTTGGATACCTTGGCGTAGTTCATGAAGCGTTTTTCTCTTAATTAGAACATCGTGCCAAGATCTCCCTTCCTCTGACAATGAAACTCTCGATCTATTCCTGAGTTTCTTTCCCACATATGACCAGCTGTCTTAACTGCTGATGATCAGCTGGTGTCTCTAAAATCTGGGGCAGCAACTGGGTTGCTTGTGAAGATCCATGGACAAGGTTAGAAATGAAAAGCCTGAGTTGCTGATTTTCAGCCTTGAGGGCTGCCTTGTCTTCTCCATCCTTAAGCACTCTTTCCTGAAGGTTTTCGGACACAACTCTGAAAAGACTCACATCCGCATGTCTGGTATTTCTACCAAGATTAGCCTTGACCATGACGAAATCATCCATATTCACCTCATCCCTGTTCTTGTCTTCTGGGGGCAATGTAGTCTCCATGATTATCTCGTTATCAGGATTCCTATCAAAGTGAACTTGCTTCTTTGCTTTCTTCTTAGGAGGTTCCTGATAGATGTTATCGAGATCATCAACATTCCCCTGATATGAAGGCCTCCTTCTAACCCTTCCTAGGGAGTTCTCAAGCCAAGACACGGTAGTATCTTTACTAACTTCCCTAGGAGGTGCAATTTCAATCTCTTCATCTTCAATATCAAGGTCAATGTGAATCGGTAAAGATTCTGTCAAAGGTACAGAAACATGTGTTGAAGGCGGCTCCTCTGCTTCTTTTTGAGGTACGGGCCCGTCATGAGGAGCTTCTGTTACTGCTGTAGGTTGCTCCTGTATGACTATGCGAGAAGTCCAGCCTTCTTTTTACATTTTATTTGATCTACTACCTTTGACACCATGTTGAGGCCCGACTTTTCCCTTCCCTTTTTGAGCGTATGCGGAGGAAGGGTGCCCTTAAGCGGCTTTACTCTTTGGAATGGAGTTTTTCCTCTTTAAGGATTAAGAAAACCTTGCTATGCTCAAGGACTTGTCTTGTCCTGTCTTCAACTGAGAGTGACTCTTTATTAGCCCAGTTAACTTGTGGAAAGGGCTGATCTTCAATTTGCTTCTGAGTACACATCGGGAGAAGCACATCCTCATCATCATCTGATAACCCTTCTATGTCTTCATTCAACCAGTCCTTCATCTGGTGGAGAGAGAGCCTGCTGTAACTATGCCTCCGCACCTCGAACTCATTTGTACAATTAGCCCAAAAATCTTCAAGGGCGGATATATGATCAAAGTTCTTCTCAAGTCGGCCAGTGTAGACACCATGAGGATCAAATGATTGTCTCTCGCTGTAAGACTTGAGGCCAAGTTTATCTAGCTCATCTCCCATTGTCTTTGCATCTGTAGCAGTCCTACATGTGTAGATTCCCAACCCTAATGGAAACTGAAGGGAGGGTTTCCTTCTATTCCTCAAAACTGTGTGGACATTGTGTGCTTGCCTCAAGAATTCCATGAAGACGACCTCATCTGACGGGTACCTTGGCAACATCAACGGGGCACCTGAGTAACCATAGACATTGAGATAGGTGAAGGTAGGAAACTGTATAAACCAATCTACCCACTCCGCCATCGCTGCCCTGGCAACTGAAGATATACGAACATTTAACTCGTCTAGGTTCCGCACTGTGTACATCAGAAAGGCCTCGTTCACCCTTTTGTAGTGATGCAACGACTTCGTGAACTCCAACTGGGGATAGTAGTTATATATGTGTTGTACACTCAATGATCCCTCGGTGTTCAACCCTCTGAATTGACCTTGATAGGCCACCAGGTAGACTAGGTAAGACACCATGTGGAATACATGAAATTGAAAGTATTATGTTATTTGCTAATGTAGGCAATCACTAATCAAGGTAGGCCAATCATAGAACTCGGTTTTCTTCATGATGTGGGGTATGGCATAAAACATCCAAGGCTGAAACTTGGTGGCATCTTTTGAGCCAGTGACCCTGTTGAGCAAGGTAATGATGATAGCAATTTCATCCTTAAACTCTCCTCGCCCGACACTCTTTGGCAAAGTCTTATGTTTTTCTTTCATCCACCTTTGTGCAATCTTTTTGCTGTATTTATCTTTGTGCATATTCCATATCCTTTCACATTCACCCTTTGAGAGAGTAACGCTTTCAGGCCATGGGGGAATGGAAAAAAACTTCTCGATCATATCAGGCTTTAGACTGCAAATCAATCTGCCGTCTACTGACTGGATCTCCCATTTAGCCAAGTTGTAATGCTTGATGCAAGCGATTACGAACTCAAGACTCTGAACTGATATAGGGATGGATGCTGCTGCAAGGAGTCTAGAATGTCCCAGGTTCCTGATTGAGATGTTGCCTACGCTCTCCAAGGCATGTAGATCGAACACCGACTTGATATGATGTAAGTTTGTCTCAGCTGTTTTGATGTAATCGTGATAGAGAGTTGATTCATTCTTGAAAACATTGGGAGTGTACTCCATTTGGGAAAACTTGAAGAACGACTATAAACTCGCCTAGGTGTAGACAAGTCTTGAGCAATTTCTATTTTTAGAATGCTAATTTTCTTGCTCGAACGGACAAATTTTTTGAAAATTTTTCTGAGATATGGGTTTTGTTCAGAACTTCGATGCAAGACAACCTAGATCGTCCGTTTTTGAAAATTTTGAATTTTGCCTGAAAAAGCAGCAAACCCTAATTTCGAAAAAAGCTGGCACCTGGGTTTTGTTCAGAATATGATTAGAAACAGACTCAATTGATTAGATTTGCAAAACCCTGACAGCTGATCGAAAAAGCAGCCAACCCTAAAATTTGAAATTTTCTTTAAAAAAAGTTGTGATATGGGTTTTCTTCAGAAGACTGATTTGAGAGGACCCAGATGGTTGAAAAATGAATGCATTGAGGATTTCACTGACATGCAAATAAAGCGATTGCTGCAACTTGATGAAAGTTTCTTGAAAAATTCTTCAGAAGATTGAGGCAAAAAGACCCAGATGATTGAAAAATGGAATGCCTTGGTCTTCTTCTTGAAAAGTTTGATCTTTTGGATGAAAAAGCTTGAAAAAGCAAGGGTTTATGTTGCTGGTCTGAAAAATATGATGAAAAACCAGCAAGCTAAGCACTTGAATCTTGAAAAATTTCTTCAAACTTGCTGCTCCAACTTTCTCCTCTGAATGTCACCTGCAAAAATAATAAAAATAACATGAAAGAGAGGTGTTAAATAGACTTAGGGTTTTGTTTTTACTTTGCTTTCTTTTGCTTTCTTCCTCAAAACCCTAAATCAGCTGTTCAATGAACTTGGACGCCATCTTCTTCCTTGCAACTTTGAAAAATTTGAAAACTTTTGAAATTTCTCTAAGGCATAAGAAGTTGGGTGCCCTTCTTCACCAAGTGTGCCCACTTTAAGCAGTGTTAGTCAAATTTTTGGCATTTTCAACTTTTCTTCATTTTGACCTCCTACTTTGCCTTTGATTTCTGGTTTGCAGACTGATCCGACAGGCGAGCTGAAAGATCCATCACAGAGCATGATTGATTCTGAGAAGGTTGTTCTAGAGGTGCCTCTGGCAAAAAACTTCGTTTGGACCTTCGAATTCATGGGAGCCTTTTCCTTCTAAGGGTGCCCACTTTACCTAGAGTTGGCCATTTTAATAATCTTCAACTTTCTTCATTGACTCCTCTTTTACAGATGATCTTGTTGAATCTGGAGCTCCGGGCGTCAGATTGTTTGCCTATTGTGCTCATCGCGAAGCTGACGAGATATGAGGAGGGGTCTTCTAAGACGAACTCTATCAAAAAGTGAATTTTAATCCCTCAAAATCTTGGGCGCCCATCTTGGCTAGGAGCGCCCATGTTCACCAGACTTAGTTTATTTTTTTACCTTTTCCACCTTGCTTCTGAACTTTGAAATTCAGCTCTTGCCAGACCCTCTGTTCGACTTCTTGTATCTGGCGATTGCGACCTCCAATAGACGTGCTGGATATCTCGTTAGAGAGCTGGATCGTCTGCGAAGAAATCATATTAGAACTTCGTTTCCGGATTCATCTGTTTAGCCCCTTGAAAACTTGGGCGCCCTTCTTTACCTGGGGCGCTCAAACCTTCCAGACTTAGTCAAATTTCATTTGATTTTCTTCAGAGTTTGAAACCTTCTTTCTGTATCTTTGACTTCAATCTGAATTTGCCGGAAGACGACTAGTCAGATGATTTGACAGAGATAGGCGTGACGAAGCTGATTGAATACTGAAGAGATTAAGCATATTTTCAAACCCTAATAGCTGGATCAGGTTCCTCAAAAAGTTGGGCGCCCTTCTTCACCACGGGTGCCCACTTTACCCAGACTTAGTCAAATTTTAATAATCTTCATTCTTTTTCATTCTGACATCAGTTTGGATACCTCCTGTTCAGTGCTGAATTCTGGATGGCTGGACGATCTATTGACTACATCGTTGGACTCGCTGCGGAGCTGGCAGAGAACCGAGCAACTTTGATTGGAAATGTAAACCCTAATTTCAACATTTGGTGCCCTAAAAAGATGGGAGCCTTTCTTTACCTGGGGCGCCCAAACTTGCCAGTGTTAGAAAATTTTCATCATTTTTCAACTTCTTCATTCTTCGAGCTTGTCCACCAACTTGCCTTCTGTCAAATGCTTTGAACGTTGAATCTGACACCTGGCAGCTGAATGACCTCCATTAATGACCTCAGAGTTCTTGGTATGCTTTTGAAAAAGAAAAATAGACCCACTAGGGCAAAACTGATTATTTTGAGATTTTGACTGCACCAGCCTGATATAGATGTGTTTTAAACCAATCAAAATCAGTTTGGACCCTAACGGACCAACTTTCTATTTTTAGAAAGTTTTGCTAGTATCCATTTCCAAGAAACCTAGAAAGCGTTACTAATTTTATAAAATTTCTAAAAATAGCAATTTTCCTAAAAATTTAGGGATGAAAAACTAAGATGAGTTTTGTAGGTTAAGCTGCAAAACAAGCCGGATCGTCCATTTTTGAAATTTTGTGTTTTAACCCCTCATGCAAGACATGTACACCCAAATTTTGACCTTTTTGACTGATTTAACAAGACTTTTACTCATTTCTTCAAAATGTCCAAGTGTAACAAAAATTTTAATTTTGGGGTACAACAACTTGTAAATGTTTTCCTTAATAATTTTATCCTCTTATAACTATGGAAAACAAACAAGCACAAGAAAATAGAAACCAGCACTCAAATTAAAAGATATAAAATGAAGAAGTTCCATGTCTGTTGTAAAGCTTCTCCTTCCAAAATCGTACTTCCAGTCCCTATTTCAATCAAGCTTCCAAAAAAATAGTGACTTCTCACTAAAATTGACTTCCCAATTAATTCTCACTCAATAATGAACTCACAACTAATTTCTTACTCAATAATGAATTCACAATGATTTCACTCTCAGCTGTATTGGGATTATTCACTGTCTATGGCAAATTGCTGGTAAAAACTCTATATTTTCAACTCAAAAAAATAGAGTATGTAAACAAAATTATGAAATGGAAATGAAAGCTCAGAGAAATGCTAAACTCGGATTCCACAAGTGATGCAATATAGAATGGCAAGGCATCTATATATAGCGCCTGAAATGCAACGTTTTGCACTTATGAAGGCATGATAAATGACAACACAATGCCCAAAAACATTGAAAGAGAGACATGGCGGGTTTCTAACCCCTTACTCATCAAAATAGAAGTGATTCAACTTCATTTTGAGCCAGCAAAACAAGAATAAATCAACTCAGTAAGAGAAATCGCCACCTACAGGAAACTTACCTATAATGGCGACCATGTAAAAATGATTCATCATTTAGTGAATCGGTCAAGGCAATACTTTAAACACCTCACCAGTTGCAGGCTGTCATCCATATTCATAGCATTGGTTGAAAATTTCTTCAAGCGACCTGCATATTTCCTAAAGCGCCATTTTCACGAGAAAGCTTCTTTCAACAATTTTTGCCTTTTTCCAAAAGTTTAACTATTCACTTACAAAATATTTTGATTCCTCATTGAACTTTATGTTTTAAATTTTTTTAAATGAAAAGGCTCGATTCTCTCGATTCTCTTTTACTTGAGACTTATTATTTCTCTATAGTTCCATTTTAAATATTTACTCCAAGTAAAAATTTAATCTTTTAATTTTTTACTTTAGAGTTTTAAAATATTTTAAACCATATATTTATATATATTATATACATATATTTATCCTTTATATAATATATATAAATATATATATTTACATATATATTTACGTATCTATGTATATATCGTTTAATATCAATACATTATCGATATATACATATATACATACATATACATGTAAATTACCAGGCAATAATATCACAACATTATTTATATCCACAGTTAATAGGTAGCGTGTGTATGTATATACATGTGTATAACTATATATACCTCTGTGTATACGTATGTGTCTGTATACCATGTCGACACATGTATGAGCATATCCATTTGTCTATCATACGTCTGTATCAATATGTTTACACATATGGATATGTGTACATAATGTATACATGTGTATACATACCCACTCAACATATACACATATATCACTCACATTTTCCACACAAAGATCACATTGTAGTAAATCTGATAAACAAACAATCATCACTCACAAAGCACAAAGAAGTAAACAAGACTCGTAAAGCCTATGGATGACTTATCAAGACCAACTCAACTGACTTCGTTCCTCCAAACCTATAATGATGTGTGTGTATATGCTCAAATGGTTCTCGTTATTGTTTACCCGACCAAGCTCCTCTCCCGAGTGATATTTCTCCTCTGTTTGGAGGAATGGTTCGCATACCTGCATTCCATGACACGATAACGGAAGTCATATGTTCACAACAAAGCAATATACATGAAACATCTCAAAAGTTAGAATAAACATTATTCAACAACTTGCATGCAACATTCATCTAGGATTACATCAATAGAAGTAACAATCAAATGAGACAATCATTAAATGGTGACACATTCATATTGACAACAAGAACAACCATCCCTTGAGTGGTTCCATAAGACCCTCACTGAATAAGACTACCATCCGTCTCTCTGTGATACCTATAACCATCACTGAAAGCCTCTGAAATTCAGCTATGTATGCCTCTACTATACCATACTGTCTAAGCTGGCCAACTCTCTGAAATGAATCTCTGGATCTTTTTTATCAAATCTTTCTATGAGTCTAGTGGTGAACTCATCATATGTAGTGATAGAACGATGACCTAAGGTAACTAGGCCATGGTACCACCACTCATGTGCTATCCCATCCAAGTGTAACATGGCAAACTTATTGCCTCTTCCTCTGCCATGGGTCTAACGGCTAGGTAATTGTCAAGCTTTTGTACCCAATCCCTAGCTGAACAACCATCACTACCATCAAAATGTGCAAGTGTAACCTTGTTGATGGCATGTTGTAAGTCCCTTTGCACTGTTGGTCTTCTCTAATCATAATATCTTCCCTGGTTGTTTCTTCTCCTTTTCATCTCCACAAATTCGTTGTAAGATACGTCACGCTTGACCTCATCAGGAAGTGAGCTATACTCGACATGGTTATGTCTTAGACTTTCCACGAACGACATAAAATCTTCTGGATTGGGTTGAGGTATCTCCGGAGTCAAGAAAGTGGGCCTAAATGGCCTAGAAGAGATGAATGTGTTAGTTGAAGTTCGCTGGTCTCCATTGCCACTTTGCTGATTTGAAGCACTATCTCTCTTGTATGCCCTGTATTGTTCTGAAGATTGTTTTGCACCACTGTGTTTTGTCCCATTCTCCCCAAAATGTGAGACATCATATTCATCATTGCATCTAATTTTCTCTTATACCTTCTCCCAGGACTCAATGTTCTTGCTCTCTCTTTTCCTCTGTCATCCCTATTACCAAATGATCTCTCCTCACCACCAAATGTTCTCTCATTACCACCAAATGTCCTCTCATTACCACCAACTATTCTCTCATCACCACTACGATTATCTGGCTGCATTTTTGTTTCCTGAGAAGTCTCTCAATGAGCCCTTAATACACCTGATATTGTCTGACCTTCCGGAATGGCTGGGGGCTGCCAATGACGTTTCCTTATTTCTCTCTGAGTGTACCTCTGTTCTCTTGCGCTTATAGATTTGCAATGTTGTTTTCAGTATCTACACAGGATGGGAGGAAGGGTTTGGCTCTGATACCACTGTAAGATAGCACCCCTATTTTTTTTTCTTGAAATCTCTAATTGTTGGTTGCTTGTTTTCAAGTTTGTTTGCATTTTGTTTTTGCAATGTGTTTTGCAAGAGTACCAAATATAAAGTGCAGATTTGCAATATTAAGATAACTAAATAAATTTGCAAGAAAGAGGAATTTGCCTTCTTATTTATGCCGACTTTCAATAACATCAAATTCAGATTTCTACATGCTAATACAAAAAATTATCACAACTAACATCAGACTTATTTAGAAGCTTAGACAGCAATATATAGGTCCTTCTCTTGCCAACGTCCCACCATGAGATAATGAAGATAAGCTCGATGCAACCCCAAGGAGAGGCGTCCCTCAAAATGGTGACTTTAGTTTGCAAACCCACTCCTTAAAGAGATTGAATGATCACTTGCAGATACCCTGAAGATGGCGCTAGCTGAGCTGGGTCGACCTAAATGTAAAAAGATGTTAATTTTACATCAAGTAAAGATAACGAGTAAATACCATTGCAATAAAAAATTTCTTTTCATCTATAAACATGATACAACATATTTCAACATTTTATTCCTTTTCCTTTCAAGAAAACATCAAAGTAAGAAAGCATAAAGATACGTACATAGCTCGAAGAGCTTTTGAATAAATAGTAGTAAGACGGTCCAGGTTCCTTTCCTTTCAAATCTTGGTGTAATATGTCACCTGTTGTGGAGGAGAAGCATCACTTGGGTGCTTTTCCATCAACCACAGACTCATAATGCGGTCCCCCGCACATCTATCATTCGATAGATGGCCCTCCCTTCGAATGAAGAGATTGGTAGAGTATCCAGTAACGACAACCCAACTGAGCATAGTGTTGTGTCCTACACAACTAGAACCTTGCTATTTCACAATCTCGAACTAGTATAAAGGATCACGATGAACTGACAGTGTAGTCTCATGCATCACACAGTCTAAGTGGATGATGTACCTTGCACTACTTTGGCCAAAGTATTCTCATTCAATACTTCGAATGAAGGTCATTTATCATAAACACTACTTAGGGCTGATTTGACTTAAGGCTATCTTACACTATGCTTAGGTGTGGTCCTTCACTGGATAATCTGTCATCCCAGACTTACTTAGTTAACCTAATAACTTAAGTTGTGGATTATTACTTGACTCAATGCCTTTATTTCCGTCCTAGTATTTAGTAACTAATTACAACCATACTCTCCTTATATGGAAATCATACAATTAATACAAAACACAGCAAGAATGCAAATTCATCTTTTAAACAATTTACTTCCTCAGTGCAACTATATGCAGTTCATAGAATTAAATCACTTTCAATTCACAATAGAAATACAGATCACAATGCAAATACCTAACTATGCACAACAGTAAATGCATTTCCAGAAATATATAAAGAATTACTATTGAAACAATAGTAGAAGAATATCCCATGCCTGGTTTAAGCTTTTCTCCAATGATAATGGATTGGTCTGTACTTACAGCACTTTTAGACTATCAACAATCCCTTAAAAAACTTTGTTTCTCTCAGGAAATGAACACTCAACAATTGATATACAGCTGGTAATTGATTTCAACTTCTCAATTATGAACTCAGATGACTTCAATAGTAGAGTATGATGAATGTGACTACAGCTCTCAGGAAAACAGAATTATAATGACTTAGGAATTATGGTGGTGATTGCTCTTTCAGCACATACAGAAATGACTCTCAGAAATATAATGAATGCTCTCAAAAATAGATAATGCTTGCTCTCATAAATAAATAATGATTGCTCTCATAAATGATAATAGCTCTCAGAAATAATGATGTGAATCCCTCAATTGCTGGTGCGTAGCAAAATGAGTGAGTAAACAAAAGTCGGTGAAGAGTGGTAAAAGCAAATGGGGTTGGGGCGGCTATTTATACAGCCCCAGCCTCAACAAATTCCAATAATAAAAGCATTTGAATTGCCAGAACTGCAAATTGAATTGTTCCATCAATATGTGGCAGATTTCTAATAACATACCCAGTCTCAAGGAGATGAGTCGACCTCCAAAGACTGACAGCAGGTGAAGACTTTATCAAGAACACATGGTTAATTTCACAACATCGACACCTACAGTCGATTCATCTAGTAATGGCAGATTTGATAACTCAATGAAAAAGTCCTTGTTTTGAAGACACATTGACAGATTTTGCAGCTGGAAGATTGAATGATTCAAATATTAGTTCGTGCGCACTTCCTAGGCGCGGATTTCTCCTTCCAATGCTTTCAGCATCTCCTGCAAAGACAAATATTTCCGTTTCAATAGTTGAGCCCCAAATATTTCATTGAATAAAAAAGTTCGATTCAAATGTTAAGTCATTCCACTTTAAATCAAATAAAATAAGAATAGCCTGATTCCATTATTTATATGGGAAATATTAATTGGTAGGAAATAAGTTGATTTCCTAAGTGAGATCAATTTAGAAAATAATTCAATTTTCATAAATTGAGAAATTAAATAAAATATAAATTATATATACATATATATATGTAAAGTCATTAGGCAATAATAATATAATATTATTAATATCTACATAACATAGGTTGTGGGTATATATACAAATATATACGTCCATATATATTCCTCTATGTGCACGTATATGTAGGTATACCATATCGATGCATTCGTATGAGTATATCCGTTTGCCAACATATGTTTTGTTGTACCCCAAATTAAAAAATTTGCTACACTTACGCATTTTGAAAAAATGAATAAAAGTTTTGTCAAATCTATCAAAAAAGGTCAAAATTTGTGTGTGCATCTTGCATCAGGGATTAAAACTTGAAATTTCCAAAATCTAACGATCTAGGTCTGCTCAAAGTGACCAAATCTACAAAACCCAGATCTCAGTTTTTCATCCCTACTTTTTAGGAAAATTGCTATTTTTAGAAACTTTCTAAAAATAGTACATTTTCCTAGGTTTTTTGGGGTTTCTTTCGAAACGGATACTAGCAAAATTTTCTAAAAATAGAAATTTGGTCCGCTAGGGTTCAAACTAATTTTGATTGGCTCAAAATACTTCCTCATCAGGCTGGTGCAGTCAGAATCACAAAATGATCAGTTTTTCCCTAGTGGGCCTATTCTGCTTTTTCAATTTCAGAAAGCATTTCGAGAGCTTCAAAAGTCATCAATGGAGGTTAGTCAACTGCTAGGTGTTAGATTCAACGTTCAAGCTTTGAATAGAAGATGGGATGATGAATATGCATGGAGAACAAAGGATGAAGGCGAAAACTACAAAAAAATGACTAAAAAGTCTACCAACCATGGGCACCCAGAAGGAGATAGGTGCCCAACTTTTTAGGGCATCAAATGGTGGAATCAAGGTTTGTGCTTCTAGACAAAGTTGTTCAAATTCTTTCCAACTCCATAATGAGTTCGGCGGCGCAATCATCAGATCAGTCGGTCACCTAAAATCCAAGATCAAACGGAGAGGTTTCAACTAGAAGTCAGAAGGCAAATAGTGAAAACTCAAGAAAATTTCTAAGTCTGGGAACTTTGGGCGCCCCAGATGCCTAGGGGCGCCCAGTCTTTTTAGAGGCCAAAGTCAGCAATTAAGGTTTCTAGATGAGCTCAATCTCTTTAGGATCCTGTCAGCCTTGCAATGGATGTGTTATACCCAAACCAAATTTTTTGCTTCATCAAGGCATTTTGCTTAAAAGAGTCTAAACCTTGCTAAAATGATGTCAAATACAGTTTTTGGGCAATATCAAGCATGGAGTTTTGTCAGTGTTGTGTGTAGAAACCCCTGTTCTCACTGATCTCTGAAATTGTGTTTTTGCTTGTTTTTGTGTATTTTGGAGTTTTTTGCATAAAGAGGAATAATGCGATTTTGCAAGAATTTACTAATAAATTCAAATAAAATATTACAATGCCAAGAATGATGGAAACTATTGAATCTAACAATGCCAGACTGTTTATTGAACTATTGGAGCGATTACATTAAAGATCTGATAACATGCAAATGAAAAAGCAACACTTTTTTTGATGAAAACCTGATATTGCAGCAGCCTGATGATCTTCATGAAATGGTACGGCTGTAATAGAAAAACACTTTCTCCCTTCGCCAAATGATCCAGAATTATGCCAGATGAAAATATGCCCCTATTGGTGAAGACAGAGTGCTCAAAGGTGAAGCGCTTTTCCCAAGGTGAAAAGTACGGCCTGGTACAAGGCAGTACGGCCCAGCAATAGCCTGGCACGGCTCAGCAACAGCAAATACAAATCTGTACGGATCTTGAGAATAATATCTGGGACTTGGAAAATGGACGCCAATACTGTAGACCCCTTTCCGGATGATTTCCAAACCAAAAACCTTGAAGATGAATCGACTGTGAAGCTCTGTGATAACTTCTAGATGAAGGTATCTATCTGAAAGCAATAGATCAGCTAATATTTCACAGCCTCTGAACTGCAACACTGAAGATGGCTCGTTCTCCAATGCCAAACGAAAACTGGAACCCTTGGCTCTGTTCTCAGAAGAAGACTTGATCAAAAATTCGATTTCAACATAATGAGCTCAATTCCCAATGAAAACCCTTATATCCATCAAAAGTTCGACTTTTCTCAAAAAGGCATCATTTAAATAAATTTCGAACTTTTCTTTTAATTTTTCAATAGTTTTGAAAGCACTTTTAATTATAAATTATAATTAAAAAGTGGCCCCCTTCAATGTTAATTAGATCCCTTTAAAATCACTTAAGTTATAATATTTAATAATA
>VDFB02230489.1:0-16236 GCA_007258455.2 Sequoia sempervirens | reverse complement strand
CAAACATGAAACAATGAAAAGCCACTAAAATCATCATAAGAAACCATTTAAAACAGCCAAGCAACATTGCTGCTAAATCATTTAAACAGCTGATCACAAATGCCAACAAATAGATTTCACACCCTTCAAACATTCACCATTAATTTCATAGAAGAAACCAATCATATAATCAGTATTAACCTCATCAAATCATCTCATAAAACCATCTTTAAAACAGTTAAAACCACTAAGTGATGGAGGCACAAAACATGGATTCTAGCCGTAGCTCGAAGGAATGAAAAAATGGCATAAAAATTTCATAGAAATTCAAAGAGCCCATATTAAAAATCTAAGTTTGACCCAGTTTAGATTTTGATGTTACTAGATGGATTCCACCTTTGGTTTCCAAGTTCTTTTGACAAAAACAAGGTGCTGTACTGAAAAACGTCATTTAATGCATGGCTGAGCAAAAACATGGAAAATGAAAGTGCCCGAATTAAAAATCGGACAAAGACCCAGTTAATATTTCGACATTTCTACATGGAATCCAATTTTATTTTACATTTTTAACGGACAGTTAAAGAGCAACAAATAAAAACGTCATTTAACAAGAAGGCACAAATTTGGGCAAAAATGAAAGTGCCAAGAATTAAAACCTGCCAAAGACCCAGTTGAGATCTTGACATTTCTATATGAAATCCACCCTTAAAATTCATTTTTAGCAAGGGGATAATGAACAGCAAGAAAAAACACGTTTTTACAAATTGGGCAAAAATGAAGAATATGAAATAACTCATAAATCAGATTTTGTTCAACAACCCATTTCAGATTTGCTGGAAATGAACAAAAATCTGCCATACAAAATACTATAGGGCAGCAAATTGAATTTAAAACATCCATCATTCAAATCCTCAAGCAATACAAAAATGAAATAGAGGAGTTCCTCCAATTTTCATAAAATAAAAATAACCCAGATCAGAAAAATCCCAGCCATATAAGAAACATGAGTAAATGCCCAAATTACCAGCCATACAAGATGGAAGGATAATAGAAGAATACCTCAATTTGCTCTTAAACAAAAATGAAGGAATGCTCTAATTGTAAAGCACGGTTGGGTTCCAAACTGGGACAGCAAGCAGGAAATGGCATGCTAAAATCAACAAACGAATGCCCACAAAATCTTCTCAGCAAAAACTCCACATTTCTCCCCAACTCTGTCGCCCAGTTCATGGGGTTTTTCTTTCTCCTTCCAAAACAAAAAATTTCTTCCCTTCCAAAAGAATCACTCTCTCCAAAACAAAAATGAATATATATCTAAGACAAGGCTTCCCTTTTTTTTTAATTTTAACTAAACTCCTGCACACAATAAAATGAAATAAAACATTTTATTAGCAAAACTATTAATGCTTTAAAAGAAATTAATTAAAATCACTAATATCTAATATTCCCTCTTTCATATAAAAATAATAATAATATAAATCAAACATTAAAATACATAAAGCTCCCAAATAAATTTAAATAAGACTATGAGAGTTCACAAAATGGATTAATAAAATCATTTAAAATTTCCAAATGAAATATATCATTCTCTCGAATGATCAATAAAAATGATTTAAAAACAACATATTTAAAATCTCATTAATAAAACTATTCAAATCTCAAATCAATAAAATACTATAAAATGCCATATATGAAATCACGAAAAGACGTCAAAGAAACCACATCAAAACACCGACAACCAATTAAATATATATAACCACATAAAAGATTAACGAAAACCAAGACAAAGTACCTCAATGAGACATACTGGTAAACCACATACAACTGAAAGGTGTGGTATTAACCGGAACCTCTGTTGCTCGGTATTACCATTGAGTATACGGGCCGATAAAATTTATCGTAAAACGCGCCTAACGGTGCGATGTGACTGAGTAGGGAAATTTGGTGCGTATTACCTCGGTAACACCGGGGATATGATGCAGCTCGGGGCCTATGGATCGGTAATTCGATACTTTTCAGTGCCCATCACTTCTATTACAAATTAAAGTACATGTGCATATACATATCATGCCTGGTCAAATCAGCATCAATCATCGGGAAGAGGGTCTGAAATGTCTGGCCTCTGGATTTACAAATGTTAAACATGTCCCCTTTCCTATCTATATAATGATACCATTAAGCAATAGTAGCGGTCTATAAACATTAGGATGTAATCGAAAATTAACTAAACATGATAACCCCTTTCCACGCAATCATCAATGTCTTTAATCTCATTATAACAACATTAGCAGTTGAATACCAAATCAAAATCAAAAATGTTATCTTACGGAAAGCTAGGTTTTTTAGAGATTGTTTACCTCATATACCTCAATCTATGATTCAGTGGGTTTTAATAAGCCTCTTACCTCAAAGAGAAGTTGTAATTAGAGAAATAATTGGTTTGCTACAAAAAAAATAAAAACAAATACATGAGGAGAAAAACTACCCACAAACTTTATTATTAACAAAAGAAATTATTACATTAATGAACACAAATGTACATATAAGTTTATCAAATATTATTGATTTTTTTCATAGTGGCGCAATTATTTAATTGTAGTTTAGGAATGTTTGTTAGTTTCAATTTAATAAAAAATAATTGAGTTTTAATATTCAAGAAATTTGAGAAAATCATTACCTACAAAATTTATTATTAAAAAAAATGACACTACAAATCATTGCATTAATGATAATGTACATGTAAGAATATTCAATACTACCATTTTCTCCTTTTCCTTTTATGGTTACACAATTATTTAAGTTTCAATTCAAAACAAATTATAACAAGTAAATGTGTCACTTATGAATGTAAACTTATTGTATTTTTGACATTTTTTTTAGACATAGAAAGATCAAAGAATCTTTTTCTTATCACCTATTTTTTTATTGATATAATTTTGTTTGACTAAAAGTTATAGTGAAAGTTCCAAACTCAACCAATTGTTCTGTGAATTTGACAAAGGCTTCCTGTAAATGGGTCTAAAATGCAACTTGTAAATAATGTTGGACCCCCATTCTAAGAGTAATTGATTGTTATATATATGTAAAGGGGGCTAGTCACTTCATAATGCTCTCAACTCTTGGGCCACAATGATGAATACATTTGTAATGACTTAGCTTTGTCTAGTTTTTTTAAAAATAGGAAGTGTTATTGTGAATGTCACTACCAAATGGGTGGAAACAAAAGATATTTATATCATATACAATAGTTGAAATACAAAGACCCTTCATGTTCACCAAAACTAAAGGCATATTAGTATCTCCATTCTACCATATATCAAATATATTAATTAATAATTGAACAAATGACCATCAATTTATTGGTGATTGTGCAATTTTATGGTGAAAGAATGAGAAGGGGATCACTTTTGTTCGCATAGGCAAATCATTGATAGTTCTTATGGTTATAAAGTAAAGATGATAGAAACATGTGTTGTCAGCTTGTTGAGATGTCATTTAATTTAACTTTTCTAAAAAGAAATTATGTTACATCTAAAAACATAAAGTTAAGAAATTTACAAAAAAAATTCTATTAATTTTAGTTATTACAAAGTTAAGTGTATAATAGAGCTTGAACCATGTGTTTTTCATATAATGAGTGATCTTTTATATATTACTAATTTTCTATAGGTATAATTTTTAATTTATACTATTTATATTTAATGATTAAATTTTTAGAATATAGAAACAATAATAAATAGCTCTATATGATAGATATATTTTTTTCTACAATTATTTGGCACTTGCATGAATGTTCTCTTGAAATTGACATTCATAGAGCAAAGGAAATTGTTTTCAAAGTGATAATAATTTAATTATATTCATATTGATATTGTTTTTCATTCTCTATGGTTAAATATTTTTCCAAGCACCAAAAGGATTACATATATAACTTGTAATGGTGAAATTAGTATATATATTTGTTTCTCATTTAGTTTTGTTCCTATTTTCTAGAAATTTCCTAATACATGTATATAGTGACAAATTTCACATTTTGTAAATTTGGGCTCTTGCCCCTTTAACTATCCTACACACAATCATTCCCACATACTTAGCTCCTTCCTAATTCTTATATGAATATATGCTAATACATTGGCATATACCACACATTTAATTTATTTATCCATACACCTACCTTTACATAGTTATTAGCCACTTGGATTTGACCATTTTCCTACTAAGGATCATTTTTATGGTTGCAAGGTCAACCTTGTAGTCACAAACTTGGTCCTTTGCTTTCCAAAATTCAAAATATCAAACTTGGGTGACTAACCTCTTTCATTTCCCCACCCAAAGTTGACAAAGTGTATTTTGTAAAAAAATGCTACCATGTGCTAGTATTTAAAGATATTTAATGCATTTATTTTAGATCATCTAAAATTTATAATTTATCTCATTTTAGACAATTTAAGGACCAATTATAGTGAAACATTTGTATTAGGTGTGCTAAAACAACTAACAAATTTGCATACACCATCCTAGGAGGCTCGCTTGACATATTTAAACTTGTGTACACATGTCTAGGAGTTACCTAGGAGAAATTCTCTAATTGCAACACAATTCCAACCTTTTCAATGTATTCTCAAATACCACCATTCTTTAAATTAGTGAAAAGAAAAAAAATTATGGTTAAACATGTGAGAAAAGAAGCACACATTGAGTAGGGTCATTTATAAGCCCAAAGGATGAACCTATGATTGCAGACCTTGACAAGAATTCAATCCTTAATGTAGTTGGTTGATAGTAAATGATTTTTCATGGTTAATTAATTACATAGAGTTCTCAATGGACATCCAAGTGCCGACAAAATGACAAGGTGGAGGGTTGGTATATGTTTCGACATTCTTGATCATTTTGTAACCTTTCTTGACATTGAAGAAAAAGTTAGGAATTTTTTAATTTCACTAAAAAATGGTATTGTTTTGTGTGGTGGAAGTTTGAGGTGGTTTTATAACCACCTAAGGTTCCCAAAGTAGGTTATGTTGACACATTTTTTTGCTGACAAGCATTATATTGTGATTGTGAAGCTTTGGGTTATTTTATTACCATCTCCAAGTGTTGACATATGAAGAGCTCAATAAGAGAGCATGTGAAAGTTGACCAGTCTATAGAGAGGAGCTTGCATAGTACTTAAGAGATTTATGGTGTAGATTTCAAATAATTTCAAAAGAAAAATTTATCAATAGAAGGTCAACAAGTATAATGTAAAGGGGATTTTAAATGTAATGAGCTCCAAATGATAAGGTGTTGTCTTTATTCACTTATCTAATCTCCATGAACTAAGGTAACTCTCCTAGCTACCCTACATA
The DNA here is from genome assembly GCA_007258455.2 of Sequoia sempervirens. NCBI lineage: Eukaryota > Viridiplantae > Streptophyta > Pinopsida > Cupressales > Cupressaceae > Sequoia > Sequoia sempervirens. The sequence goes on along the minus strand of VDFB02230489.1, from coordinate 10,909 downwards.
GTTCTCTCTAGTTGCTCTTCAATTCAAGGCATCCATTTCAACAAGAATGCATTTGACAAAATTGTCTATCCATTGTGACTTGAGGGGCACCCATAAATTGTTCCAAAGCTCTCATTTGGGAACTAACAGGGAGAAAAATAGCAACAATTGTGGACTCTCGACTTACTCTTTTCCTTCTACTCTCAAATGCGCCCAAACTTTATCATCAAAATCTCCCCCAAAATAAAACCATCTTGCCCTTCTAAACCATACCCTTGGTCTGCCCCATATAATATCTTATGTGATTTTTAATGGTCATGTTGCAAGCCCATTCGTACGTGCCATTACTCAACACCTCCAACATGTGGTCATCAAGGGATACCATACTACTTTAATGGTGTGGTAGGAAATTATATTTTTTATGGCACCCCAAACCCTCTCTCCATACATACTCGCCCATACTTGCACCATACTCAATCAATGGAAGTTGTCCCCTCAACTATCCCTCTTCTTTTTTGATCTTTGACAACAAGAATGTGACATGAATCTTCATTGAAGTACCAAATAACTATAAAAAAGTATATATCTATCATATAAAGCTTTTTTTTTTTTAGATTCTAGAAATTTGATAACTAAATATAAATAGTAGAAATTAAAAATTGCATCTCTAGAAAATTAGTAATATATAAAAGGTCACACTTAAATGAAAAACACATTGTTCAAACTTTATTATATACTTAACTTTGTAATAGCCAAATTTTAAAGAATACTTATTATAAATTTCTTAAATCTATTATTTAAAAAACATAATATAATTTTTTTTTGAAAAAGCTAAATTAAATGAGATCTCAACAAGATGACAACACATGATTCTATCTTCTTACATTTGCAACCATAAACACTATCAATGTTTTTCCTATGTCACAAAAGTGATCCTCTTATTCTTTCACTATAAAATTATGCAATCACCAATAAACTAATTGTCATTTGATCAAATATTAATTAATATATTTGATGTGGTAGAATGGAGATACTAATATTCCTTTAGTTTTGGTGTACATGAAGGGCCTTTGTATTTCAACTATTGTAGATGATTGAACTATCTTTTATTTCCACCCATTTGGTAGTGAAATTCACAGTTGCACTTCCTACTTTCATAATTACCCTTGTTGCAGTTAGACAAAATTAAGTCATTACAAAGGTATTCTTCATTGTGGCCCAAGAGTTGAGAGCAATATGGAGTGACTAGCCTCAATTAGACAGAACTAAGTCATTACAAATGTATTCTTCATTGTAGCCCAAGAGTTGAGAGCATTACGAAGTGACTAGCCCCCTTTACATACATATAACAATCAATTACCCTTGAAACGGAGTCCTAACATTATTTTACAACTTGCATTTTTGACTCATTTATAGGAAGCCTTTGTCAAATTGACAAAATTGTATCACTAAGAGGCTTATTAAAATCCATTGAATCATAGATTTAGGTATGTTAAAATCCATTGAATCATAGATTTAGGTATAGGATATGTCAGCCAAAGAAATGTCATGAGGTTTTGATAAATTAAATAAATATAAAGCTATGTACACAATCTGCAAGACAAATTTTAGAACAGCTCACACTAAAAATTGACTTACCTGTATCTATTTAAACCCATTGTTACATGGAACCTACAAAGCCATACTTAGAAGTAGTATACTTGAAAACAAATAGCCAATGATAAAATCTCAGAGGCATTGATCGGACCAGAGAAAGGCACCAATTGCAAACTTTCACCTCTGACATCCAAACCATGGTCATGAATTAGAATCATAATCCGCCTTGGAAGATCTCAAGTAATGAAGAGGCATCTGAAACTCATATGCTTCCCCACCCGACTGCGGCCCAGCCTACAAGATCTCTGTTACCTTGTTCTGCAAAGTGAAAATCAAAGCTCCCAGAGTTCCAGGATGACCCACCTAAAAATTAAAAGTGAAGAAGGCAACAAATAAATACCATCATCTGAAATAGAAGTTTTGGGTTTCATTTTTAGAAAGTAAATTGTGAAAACAAGGAGAGCATTGCTTACTTTCTATTTTACGCTTCTTGTTCATCCTTGATGAAACTAGTGTGGGGCTTTTGTTTGCAGAATTCATTATTTCATATTTGACCATGTTTTCATGGGCATTCTGTACATTTACCAATCCATTCAGAGATTGCCCTTGCTCAGGCTCACAAGAAACTTCACTCTCTGGGATTGTTATGGTTTGTGATCCAGGCTCATAATGTTGAGGACAAGGATTAAAGACAGTGCAGCATGGTATCCATTGGCCTGGATAGTTCTCTAACAAGGAAGCAGCATTGGAGTGAGCATAATCAATGCTTGTTGTTGTTGGAGAATGATCCATTAATGGTTGCCTATAAATATGTTCCATCTCTTTGAATGGAATATTGTTTTCAGCAGAAATCTCATGCTCTGTTCTTGTGAGAAAATTTATTCTATCACCAACAGCTTCTAGCTTTACATCTATATACTCCTTCAGGTCCCCGAGTTCTTCAACACTGAGATCATTCAAACGGCTATCCCAGCTAGGATACATCGTACCCATTTCAAGATATCCATTCTCCTTCCTCTTGATGTTCAATTCAGACTTGAGTTTATTTATCCTCTGTTGTAAGAAACTGGAATTATCAAGCTTCTTCTTGTTAATCGATGTAGCTTGACAGGTATGTCTCCATTGGTTCAGAAGGTCATTTAATTATTTAATTATTTTCGGTGAAACCTAAGTAGTGCTGGGCTGAGTTGTTCAGATAATTATGTAATTAAATAAATTGATTCTCCTAGAGACTTCTAGAATCCAGTTAGTTAGGGTTTTTAGAGTCTATTTAATCTTAGCCATTGATTGAGATTAAATCATGGCCATTGGTTTTCCAATGAGAAAAGTATAAAAGGGGATCAATGGGCAATTGGAGAACACAACAACAAGTAGACTTGCAGTGATAGCAAGTAGAATTGCAGTGAGAGCAAATAGTCTTGCAGTGTTAGCAAGGGCGCAGTGATAGCGTTGGGGATAGCAGCTGTGGAATTTCAGCAGGAGAAATTGAGGGAAGAATTTCCGGAGAAGAATATTGCCTGAGCTCTGCCAGTAAGAGGCAAGTAGTTTATGTATTCCTTGGACTCAGCCGGGTTTAATATAATTCCCTCATCTCTGTAGTGGTTTCTCTTCTGGTTTTTCCCACTTTGCCAATTTGTCCAAAAATATTGTGTTCATTATTGCGAATCGGGTTTCTCTTATTCTTGTGAGTTTCTATTGGTGAAGTTGCAGTTGTGTTATTTTTTCGACACATTTGAGAATTAATTTTCGTGAGTCAAATAATCTCTCTCAGATAGATAGAGATTAATAATCAAGAATCACAGAATTTCACTTCTTGTCCTGTTCTTCCTTAGAAAGCCTTCTGTATCTCTCAATGACCTCTGTTGCTTTTGCCATATTAGGCCATACATCAAGATGCTGCTCTTGAGATGTTTGTTGGTCTGTCTTAGGCCCAAAGCAGATCATGCAGACCTCCACTCCACACAGAATACTCAGCTCTTCGACTTTCTTTTTCAATCCTTTTTTCCTCTTCAAAAATGTCAGATTTCTTGAAGCATCTTTAGAAATCCATTTTATGGGAATCTTGGCGCGACCCATTTTCTTCTGAACAAAAAAGGAAAGAAAAGAAAAGGGACTCCATAAACTTCTAATTGCATTCAAACAAAGCATGGAAGATCAATATAAAACAAAATCTTGCAATCAAATAAAGCATGGAAATCAATATAAAAGAAAATCTTAATCAAATAAAGCATGGAAGATCAATATAAAAGAAAATCTTGCAATCAAATAAAGCAGAACATAAAAGAAAATAAAAAATCTCCTACTCACCCAAGCATCCATCAAAGATAGGGCAGATTGTGGATTAGATCTGGCTTTGGAACTCTGTAATTCAGAGATATACTTCTGCAATATATAGAAACTTAACTCAAGTTCGTCCTTGCTTTTTGATCTTTACAGCTTTTTTATATGGAAAGAAAAAATGTGATAGTAATCAAATTTAGAATATTTTGAATGGATAAAGATAAAGTTTAACAACATTGGGGAGCTTTAAAATTGGCTTCCAAATGGTAGAATATATTTAGTGTCATTTTGTTGTTAAGGATAGGAGAAAAAAGGAAAGGTTATTTTATAATTAGGAAAAAAATAAAGTTTAGGTTATACTTTATAATTATATTATAGGTATAATTTATAATGAGAGTAAAGTTTATAACAATATCATTATATTTTCAAAAAATACAATCACAAAATAAAAATTTAATTAATCATAAAACAAAAATATGATTTCAATGGAAAAATATATTTTTAAATTAAAATATATAAATATATGATCTTACATTTTATTAAAAGAGACATTTTTTATTTCATATAAAGTAAATTATATATTTATAAAAATATATATTTTAATTCTAAATAAATAATAATATCAATTAATGAATGGTGGTTATGTTATATATATATATATATATATATATATATATATATATAATAAATAAAATTACTATAAATATTTTAATACATCTATTTTAAAATGTTGAGAGTTATTTTATCTTATTTTATTTACCATCTATATGTGTGGTCATATAATTTTATTTTTGGACTTCTCCCTTTGTATTAATAATATAATGAAAAAAATTACATTTTTTCTTCTTTAGATCTTAGTCCATATTCAAAAGTCAAGAGCATACAAAATTTTAGTTGTCTAGCCCTAATATTTTGAGCCTATACATATATTATCAAAGTCAGTCCCATAGACTATGGCTTACAAAATCTAGCTAAAACATACAATATAAGCATTAAATATTCCAATACCACATAACTATACATATATTTAGCTCTTGTAGTCTTCAATTTCTTCATTGATACAATTCTTCTTTATTAGTGCTTGTGCCAATGCCTTAGTTGTTTCCTTCCCTTCACCAAAATACTATAGAGATCTACCACAAAATAGGAAGAGATGTATGTATTTACTCTATAACGATTGTCCGTTGTCAAGAATTCTTCCCCCAACATCCATTTCGCTACAATTATAATGAGGTTGTGGTGGGTTTTGAAAACCGCCTTAAGCCTTTTGTCTGTTATCTCCCCAAGGAAGACCATTTGGAAGCAAGAGGAGACCAGACATATTGAGCCATCCATAGCTAGAGTCATAGCATTGCAAACATTCAGGGTGTAGAAGATCTTTCTCGAAGTCGAATTTAATATGTGGAAACCTTCAACCCCCATTTCACATGTGATAGAGAGGTCGTGGGTGTGTGTTAATGATGGTGTTCCTTTTGGTTAAATCTTCCACATTATGTGAAATCCCATAACTTGTCATATTCATTAATGACCATTCCATCATGACATCATGTTGCAACTATCTAAAGAGGGGGCATGTCATTGATGTAAGTTTCCTCGATGCCATTGATTTCTCAAATGGCAAGTGAGTAGGTCACTTTGTTGTCCTCATGATACACATGATTAGAAATGAATTCTAGGGGAGAGGATATAGTAGTTGAGCATCCTAACTTCACGCTTCTCAAAATTCTACATGGAAATTTCAAATCACTCCCAATTTTTTACAGCAACTTACTTGGGAAGTTCCTTTCTTATAACTAAGGTTTTAGGACCACATCATCAAATATGATGCCACATCAGCATGCTTTATTTGCTGCAGTCCAAAAAGCCCAAAAAAAGTGGAGTACTGATACTCTGTGCACTAAATCAGCGCTTTATTGGTGCGTTGATGACAATCACGATTTGCTGCTTTTAGATCTAGCGAATACATTTCATTCAATTATGGGTAGTCAGCTATCTATTAGAACTTCCAGTACAGCTATTGGCTAAAATTAGTGCTAAATAAAATAAAATTAACATGCCATTGTTAATTTAATAAATAAATTAGGTTTTGGAAGCTATATTCTCAGAATTAGTTTCATACGGGAAAAATGGCCTTATAATGCCAATAGTTTGTAATAGTTTGGTGTAACAATCTTATTTTTGGCCCAAAATCAGGTTTGTCACTAGAACTAGATGGTTAGTTATTGTTTTCTTAAATCTATATTGCTCCCTTTGCAATGAGGGCCCTCTCAATGTTAAGCCCTTTGGATATGAGTTCTTTAAATGTCGACACACATTGCATTCTTAGTTGAAAGGCTAAATCGGCGTCTAAGTTTCTTGCAATGATTTCTACTTGTTGCTTCTCAGGTATGGGTCATTTGCACGCACTTGCCTTTTATCTCCATTTTTGTAAGAAGGATGCAAAGGCCTCTTGCTTTTTTTAAGAGTGTAAATCTCCTCCAAGGTTACATCTACGTCAATGTTGTAGGAGAAATGTTCTACAAATTGATCTACAATCTCTTGAAATGTTTTGATTCCTTGGGGTAAATGTGAAAACCACTCTATGGATTGTCCTTCCAAACTTCTTGGGAAGAGACACATAAGCTATGAATCATTGTACAATACTTCCATACATGCAACATAGAACTCTCTAATATGCTCCTCTAGATTACCACGTTCCTTGTATTTTTCAAATTTGGGTATCTCAAAATTTGGACAAAATGAAATCATTGTGATATTTTGTTCAAATGGGTACAGGCATAGATCTTGCACCGCATAGGAATTCTTCATTTTCCCCATTTGAATGTCTTGGATCTTTTAATTTAATATTTGATTTTGTGAGGATAAGTTTATGGGCACTGGCACGTTTAGATTATACATGTGTAAATTTTGATCTTGGTGTGAAGGGACATTCATGCCATATGAACCCATCTGAGATTGATGATTTCCTTGAGGGAAAGGACCATTTTGGTATTGCAGATTTCCTTGAGGTATAGAACCCATTTGATAACTTCCTCAAGATGTTGAGGATATGCATTGTAGGATCCATATTTATTTTGAAGGACCATGTTTTATTGTGATGGATCTGGTTGTTGCAAATTGATTATGATGATTGTTGCAGATTTTGTTATGACATCAATTATTGTTGTGTCTGTTGTTGTTGTTGCAATTGTTGCAAGGTAGTATATTGTTGATGTTGCAAGGGTTGACTTTGATGTTGTGTTGGTGGTTGTTGTTATTGGATATTTTGTTGATTTTTTGAAACGGTGTTGTGGGACTGTGATTGATGTTGATGTGATGGAAGGATTCTTTGATCTTGAACTTGATGTAGGTAAGCTTGATATTGCTGGTTTGGTGGTGGTGGGTTTTGATTTTGATGTTGAGACCCTTAATGTTGTTGTACTTGTTGTTGTGAAAATTGATGTTGTTGAGAAACTTGCAGTTGAGATATTTGTTGAGGACCTTGGGGTTGTTGTGACATTTTTTGAGGACCTTGATGTTGAGACATTTGTTGAGGACCTTGGGGTTGTTGAGGATTCGTTTGATTTTGACCTTGATAATTTTGAACACTAGGGACATTTGTGTGAACATTTTGAGAATTGGATGTAAGTGTAATGTTGGTGTTAAATGTAGGTGGAATTTTGGTGTTGGATGTAGGTGGAATGTTGGTGTTGAATGCAGGTGGAATGTTGGTGTTTGGAATTCCCAAATTTGTGTGATTCCCTGGGTTTTGAGTATTTTACAAGGGATTGATGTATTGATTTGTGAATTTTGTATGATCTATCCCTTAAGAGATAACCATGGGGTGACTTAGCACATTTGAAGATGAGTTAGGTATTTTTTCAATAAAATGATGTACCAAGGGTTCATTTCCTTGTTGACAAGTTGTTGTTCCAAAACTTGATGTTGTTGGTTGTTCTCTAAGTTGACTTATGCCAAAATTGGGGGGTAGTTTAGCACCTTGTTGTTTAAGTATCAACATGTATTGATTAGAGTTTTGACTTATCACTGCCTCTACCGCTTTGATAAACTCTTGGTCTTAGTGCATTTATAAGAGTTCTTCAGGAGTGAAGTCATATTTTTTGTTAGTGATATCCTCTATGATGTCCATTTCACCTTGAGATGATTGAGTTGAAGTTTTGATCTTATTTGATAAAGGAAGTTCATGTCCCTGAGATGTTATTTATGTTATTCTAAAAGGTTTATCACTAACACCTATGTTGTTAGGAGAATTGGTAGATATGGGAACATTTAAACCACTTGGATTTGCACTTATAGTGGTAAGAATGTTAGGATGACTAGGGTTTGTTTCCATGTTTCTTTTATGTTGAGACCTAGTTGTATCAACCTGAGGAGATGTTTGATGTGAATGATGTTGTTGAAACTCCTTGGTTGCTTCAAATTTTTCCAATAAAGATCCTTTAATAGGTTTAGGACCAATGATGGATGATTTTGTGAACAGGTGTAAGATATGAAACTCTCTAGTTTGACAAGAATTTAAACTCAAGTTTTAGATGTGTTTGATGTTAATGATGATGAACTTGCAAACCTTGAGAGCATACTTGTGACTTGAAGGTGAGTTTATCCAAAATGATATTTACCAATTTAACTAAATGCTTAGAAATAGATTGTTTCCAAACATGAAGCTAAACTAGTTGATAGGGTGAAAACTTAAGCCTAAGAGATTTGTGTCAAAATTTTAATTTGCCATGTTTGATGGTTAATGTTTTGATGGTTTGATGTTGAATTTTTTATGTTGATCCTAATTGAAAACCTAAAAGGTGTTTTTGACAAGATCAAGATGATAAAGAACATGAACTTGGTTTGATGTTTTGAGTGTCATCAGTGAGCCAAGATTGTTTTTGCATTAATTTGAGCTAGTTGAGTGTTTTGTGAGACAAAATCAGATAATGTTTTGAAGGTTGTTGTTTTCAAATTCTAACAAAGACTTTGCTCTATTTTTCTACAAAGGTGTTGGTATTTGCAAATGCACCGTTGTTTGGCAGAAGCGTCAGACTATCCAAATAGATATATCACTATACAAGTTTTTGTTATCCCTGGGAAATGTGTCTTGATGTGCAAAGGCATCAATGTGCAAACAAAAGAGTCATTTTGATAAAAAAAAATGGAAGTGTCAGTTTGTGCAAAGGTGTCGCACTATTCAGGAAAATGCATTGACCAATCTATCAAGGAATCTTAAAAATGTGAGTTTACCTAATTTATTTGATGTTTGAATTTTTTTTTAAAAAAGAATATATAGTATGTAAACTGACTCAATTAGGTGTTTGGATTCTTTTCACGTGTTCTTCTTACACGAGAACACACTAATTGGTGTCACAAGTTCATCACATGAAAACACGCAATGAAGTACAACTTATTTAGTAGTTTAGATTGGGTTTATCTTTTAAAAGTGGGCCCACTAATAAAATACCACACATAAAATGAGCAACTAGAGTATGTAGGTATACATGACACACCTCTCACCTTAGAAGGAAAATTTCCTTACAAGGAGTTTTTCACCTCAACTATGGTTGGTACATAACATGTAACTTCATGGGACAATGTTATCCCATTGCATGACTAATAGAAGACATTTGAAAGTCTTAGGCCTCTAAAACATAGGTTCATAGTGGGTAGATCATTAGTGAACACCACTAGCTACATATACATCTCCTCAAGGAACCATAAAATTGTAGTTCCCTAGTGAAAGTCTAGTATGCTACATGCGCAAATCGAACTACAGCTTTCGCTCTCATCCAAATTATATAGCGCACCCAAAAATGCAGCTCGAGGTTGAACCCTTGAGTTCTCCATAAGGATGTGTCTCAAGGAAAGACTCCTACTTTAAAAAAGGGAAGGATTCTTGTTACTATTTCTCTTCACCCAAGATCGCACTAAGCGTGAGGGGAAAGCATATGTAGCAACTTCCTTTGGCTAACAATGAACATGAAATGCAAGTTAAAGATGTTTCTCTTCACCCAAGATCACACTAGGTGTGAGGGGAGAGGATACACATCTCAAAGCTTGCCAAGCACAATGTACAAAGCAAACAATTATTCATTTTAGGTGCACCAAAGTAGATGTTTTATTTCTTTTCAGCACCAAAGTTAAGGCATGAAAGTTGTATGTTCATTTTAACCCCATAAAAAGATGCATTTTGATTGTCCAATTTTAAACACAAAATCCAAAAATGAGATTTGTAGGGTTCAATTTTATGCACCAAAGCTAAATGTGAATCTACTTTAATGCATTAAATTGAAATAGCTCTAAGATTATTCCCTCAAACAATTGTTGAAAACACTTTTCAAACTAATCCATGCTCCACTCCAAGTCCAAAAAGTGTTAACAAATGCTTTTTAGTTTGATCAATGCTTCATGAAGTCCCCTACAAATGTTAGCCTCGAGAAACAATAAACTTGAACAACAAAAAATAGTTAGGGTTAGATGAAAAAGAAAACTAGAAACAAATGAAACCCTAAAAATTTAATCTACCTGATATACCTGCAAAGGCATCGCTCTGTTCTACAAAGGCGATGCTTTATTTTGTAAAGGTGTCGCTCTGGTAGATCTATAGAGACATCGCTATTTGGAAGATGCATCGCTATTTGTCATATGCGTCGACCTATCAGTTGCAAAGAGAAAATGAAGAATGTCAGGCAAAGGCGTCACTATTTGCATATGTGTTAGCCTTTAACATGCAAAGGTTTTGCCATTTGCAATACCATCGGTCTGGTTAGTTGCAAAGGTGTTAATCTACCTATTGAACCTATACCTGGTCTGTGGATCCACTTAAGAATTTTATCCCTACTCTAACGCAAAATAACTTAAAATGCAAGTGATAAAAAGACTAAGGACACTTCTAAGATTAGCCAAAGAGTGATAAAACAAGAAGGAAATGGATAAAACAAGATACAAATGATTTCACCTTCTTTGTTGTTGACGACTCCTTGATTATCCCTTGCTTGGGATGATTTTGTGTGCTCCTTAGATGATTTCTTGAGTGACTAAATGTAAGATTGAATGTGCAAAATGATTA
>VDFB02230484.1:0-19943 GCA_007258455.2 Sequoia sempervirens | reverse complement strand
TAATTAAATATTTTGTAATATTTAATTATGATGTGACCATAGAAGAATTTGAAATTTAAAAGATTTAATTAAATATTTTTGGAAATATTTAATTATGAATAGATTTTTGAAGAATTTTGAAATGATTTTGGAATATTGAATTAGAGGAAATAATTAAATATTTTGGAATATTTAATTGTAAATGATATAAAGAACGAATATTTAAATTGGATTAGAAGAAATAATTAAATATTTTGGAATATTTAATTGTAAATGATATTTAGAAGAAGAATAATATTTTAATCTTTATTTGAATAAGATATTCAAACGAAGATTATTGATAATTAATATAAATAAATCGTAATGTTTATTTAATTAACTAAGAAATGAATACGAAAAGATGATTAAATAAACTTATTTATTTAATCGAAATGAAAGATATCGAAAGTAAAACATAAATAAATACCATTAAAATTTATTTATAATGCTAAATAGAATTGAAGATTTTAATTAAATATTAAAAATATTTTTTAATTAATGCATTGAATGTGATGACCATTTCCAAGGTGTATACAGCATTACTAGGTGGACGACAAATAAAACAAGAGCTGTAGGGCAGCGAAGTTCCTACCAAAAAGTTATTAAATAGTTATGTTTTAAGAAGTTAGAAACGAAATTATTGATGAGGTGGGACTCTTGTGTAAGAAGAACAAATGATTAAGGATTGTATTTGTTGTTATAACTTTAATTGTAATATATTAAATTATATTTTAGATGGTATATATGTTACATATATATTGTATATATATTATAATATTATAATGATGTTAAAATTATATATTAGATATTATATATGTTACATGTATTGTTATATAGTGTATATATTATAATATGTTGTTAATTAATAATATAATATATTAAAATATAATATTTATTTGAATTGTTATTAGATTATTTTATATATTTGAATTTAATAGAATGGAAAATATAAAATAAGACAAGCTAGGTTAAATGTGATTTATATTGGCAACATAGGAGACATACAAAAAATTAAGAGAAAATATGTTATTCAAAATTATAAAAAATAAAAACAATATGCTACTTATAACACTATTTTTCATGAAGTGATATATGTAGATTTAAGAACTGTGATTTTTTATATCATCAACATTTTCGGATCATACTCCATGATCCATCATCAGGATGATCAGCAATAGAGTATGATCCGAAACGTTGATGATATAAAAATCACACACAGTTTATTCCAAAAATCTTGCTTACTAGCATCATGGACTGTGGAAACAAAATGTTATTAAATGAAGTGACTATTTAAATTTTAAATAAAAACATAAATATTAAAATATATAACATAAATTTTAATTTATTTTAAAATATAAAAATCTAATGAAAATGTGGTAATTTGTTTTTCAGAGTTTAGACTTAGATTTCTATTTTCCCTATTTTTATTATTTTGATCTTACATGCTTACATAACCATAATTCATTGATACATAGGAGAGATAATTTTTTTTTTTATTTTGATTAATCAAAAAGGTAAGTATTAAAGATTGAATAAATTAAAAATCATAATAAAAGATTGATTCAAGAAGAAAATTATTAAAATTAAAATTATTTATATTAATAATTAAAATATAAGATAATAAAAAAATTAAAGGAGTTGAGAATTTTTAAACTTAATTATTATAGTGGATGTCTTAAACAATTATTCTTTTGGAAATATCAAAACTAAGAATGAAACTAACATAAAATTTTAATAAAATATATTTCAATAAAATGATGTGTACACTAAGTTAAAGCATTTATATTGCTAGTCAAATAGTATGTAGGGAAAACAAAAACTAAGAGATAAAAATATTTTACCAAATAAAAAATATATACTATCTATAGCAACAATTTTGGGGGCTTTGTGAAATTTATAAAATTATAGCTTGATGGTAAGGCTAACAATTTTTGTTGTGGTTTGTATTTTCTTCCTGCGCTCCATCCTATTCTTCACTCTCTTTGTTTATGCTTGTGTTTCTCCTTTTAGTTGTTTTAGTTGTTTTGTGGGTTGAGGTGTCTATGCTTTTTCTAAACAAACCATTAAAATTAAATTATATCAAGAGTCAAAATGCTATGCAAAAAAATAAATAAATAAATAAATAAAAATTATTACTTTGTAAAATTGGAAAACCTAATTATTATAATGATGAGTTTGTTTATATTAAAAGAAAGGTAAAGATCACATGAATTATTCACACTTAAAAATTTGGAAAACATCCTACTTATAGCAACACATTTTTTCAATTCTATTAAATAGCACTATTAAAATTCCTAATAAAATAAAATAAATATTATATATAGCATAATAGCTCAAATTTAATTAATTTAAAATATCAAAATATAATTAAAAGAATAAAACACACCTGATACCACTAACCTAAAATAATGAAAAAGAGATAAAAAAAGTCTTACTTTGTAAAATTGGAAAGTCATTCAAATTAAACCCAAGATCTTATAGAAACTAAAAATATATACCTTTACTTGGTAAAATTGAAAAACCTAATTATTATATTAGCACATTTTTTATGTATTAAGAATGTAGAAATTATTATTTTGAAAAATATTATTTATTAAGAATTTAACCTTTTTTTTACGCCGAGAGGCGTTATACAGTGAAAGCATTCAAGGAATATTCTCTGTTAAGTTTTTGAAACTGCATTTAAATTGACGTTTTTGTTGGCTGTCATGAGTGGTGGCAATTATAATTCTTCCATAGTTAAATTCTAAAAAAATAATTTGAACCTCATATAAAGTCTGGTACCGAGCAAGTTAATATTTTAAGCAGAAATTATCATCATAAAAGTCTCGATCATCTTGGTTGAACATGGTTTACAGACAGCTTGCAGTATATGGGACTCCTCGTACTCCCAATATGAGGGAGGCACCTAACTCGTGCTCCACAATACGAGGTGTACATACCTTACCCCCTACAGGATTTGAACTTGTGACCTCTCTTTCAAGAGTACAAGTTCTTCACCATTAGGCCAACTCAGGATTAGAATTCAATTAAGGTTGAGGATAGATTAATATTAGGGTTAAGGTTAGGGTTATACGAGAAAGCTTTGGGTAAAGGTTAGGGTTACGTTTCAATTAGGGTTAGAGACAATTAGGATAAGGGGTAGTAGTAATTTTAGGATATGATAAGAGTTCAATAGGGGTTGTGTTCTAATAAGGGTTAGGGTTAGGGTTCAATTCATATTAAAAGTCAATTAGAATTTGGCTCATCATTAGAATTAAGGTTTGTATTGAAATTATAATCATGAATAGAGTTTGAGTTAAGGCTAGGGTTAGAATTAGAATTAGGGGTAGATTTCAAGCTAAGATTAAAAGTCAATGAGGGTTATGGTTCAATTAGAATTACGGTTCAGTTAGGGTTATGGTTCAATTAGAATTAGAGTTCACTTAGGGTTGTAAGTTAAATAGATCAATTAGAATTAGGCTCATCATTAGAATTAACGTTAGTATTTAAATTATAATCATTAATAGAGTTTGAATTAAGGTGGGTTCTACGATAAATAGAGAAATTAGAATTAGGCTCATCATTAAAAGTAAGGTTAGAATTATAATAATGAATAGAGTTCACATTAAGGGTATGATTAGAAATAGAATTAGGGTTAGATTTAAGGCTAAGATTAAAATTCAATTAGGGTTATGGTTCAATTGGAATTAGGGTTATGATTAAAATATAGCAACTTAAATAGATAAATTTGTTATAATAAATGCACATCTAAAATCAATTTAAAATTATAAAATTAACTACAAAAAAAATATAATAAATTGATATTAAAAAAATAATGTGATTAAAAATTACATTTACACATAAGTTCATCATATGAAAAAAAAATATAACATTATGATTTACTATTATGATTATTCAATTATCACTTAGTTAGGATTATGATCATAAGGGTTCAATAAGAGTTGTGTTCTAATAAGCGTTAGGGTTAGGGTTCAGGGTTCAATTCGTATTAAAAGTCAATTAGAATTTGGCTCATCATAAGAATTAAGGTTTGTATTGAAATTATAATCAAGAATAGAGTTTGAGTCAAGGCTAGGGTTAGAATTAGAATTAGGGGTAGATTTCAGGCTAAGATTAAAAGTCAATGAGGGTTATGGTTCAATTAGAATTAGAGTTCACTTAGGGATGTAAGATAAATAGATCAATTAGAATTAGGCTCAACATTAGAATTAACGTTAGTATTAAAATTATAATCATTAATAGAGTTTGAATTAATGCTATGGTTAGAATTAGAATTAGGGGAAGATTTTAGGATAAGATTAAAAGTCAATTAGGGTTATGATTAACATATAGCAACTTAAATACAAATTTTTTTAATAATAAATGCACATCTAAAATCAATTTAAAATTATAAAATAAAATACAAAAAAATATATAATAAATGTATACTACATTCAATTCTTCTGCTATAGAAAAATTCAACAAATTATCAATGTTTGAAATCTATTGAATACTATTTTCCTTATATGATGATGATGTAGGCATGGATCCTATCAACAATCCATATAAGCAACCAATTGCTGGAAAAAATGAACCTCAAACAAGAACCATTCCTATTGCAACACTCAATCTGTACCAGAATAGATGGTCAATAAAGGCAAGGGTTACTAGAAAGGGTCAACTTCGTCATTTTAACAATGCCAAAGGACATGGAAAAGGGTTTACTTTTGACTTGGTTGATTCAGATGGTGGTGAAATCAGAGTGACATGTTTTAATGGAGTTGTAGAAAAGTTTTATGATCATATTGAAACTGGAAAAGTGTATCTCATCTCAAAAGGGAGACTCAAACCTGCACAAAAAGAATTTTAACCAAATAAAAAATGAATGGGAAATCTTATTAGAAACAAATTCGATTGTTGAGTTGTGTTTGGAGGAGGATAGCTATATACCAAAATAACAATTCCATTTTCCATTGATAAGAGAAATTGAGAACATGAAAAGCAATTCTTTGGTTGATATTATTGGTTTTGTTCTCTCAATCGACACACCAAACACCATATTCAAAAAGAATGCCACACAAACTCAAAAAAGAACCCTTCAAATGAAAGACATGTCTGGTTGTATGGTGGAATTAACATTGTGGGGTGATTTCTGCAATAAGGAAGGTCAACAACTCCAAGAAATGTGCAATGTAGGAACCTTCTCGATTCTTGCGATAAAGGCTGCACGAATTAGTGATTTTGGTGGGAAATTTGTGGGAACAATTAGTACAACCCTGCTCCTTATAAATCCAAATCTTCCTCTCTCACACCAATTGAGATTTTGGTTTGATATAGAAGGGAAGAATGTCCATTCTCATTCTATTACAAACGAAATCTCATTTGCGATTGAAGAAAAAATGTTAAAAAGTATCTCATAAATACAAGATCAGGACCTTTCCAACTCTGGCAAACCTTATTGGATAGTGATAAAAGCTACCTTATCTTTCATTAAGGTAGAATTTTTTTTTTATATAGCATGCCCCTTGAAAATTGGAGATAGGCACTGCAAAAAGAAGGTAAACACTAATGAAAATGGTCAGTGGTATTGTGGAAGATGTGATAAAACTTTCCCTGAATGTGATTATAAATATATACTTCAATGCAAAGTGCAAGACCATACTTCATTCACTTGGATTACAACTTTTGAAGAAGCGGCAGAAGAAATTATGGGTGTTACAGCAAAAGAATTGAACATTTTGAAGCATGAAAAACAAGATGATGTTAAATTTTCACACATTATACAAAAGGTCCTTTTCAATAGATACATATTTAAACTTCAAGTGAAAAAAGAGACTTATAATGATGAACAAAGGATTAAATGCACATCATAAAAACAACAAAGTTTGATTATTCATCTGAGAGAAAAGCTTTATTAAACTCAATTGCAAAGCTATAGGTTTCGTAACATTCAAATGCTTTTCCTTTCTGTTGTTTGCTTCGTCGTTTTCCTTTCTGGCAGCTGGTGTTTTCTATTGGACTTTTGTTTCCTTTCCTTATTTTTGTAAACTCTGTGGTTTCAGGTCCCTGTAAAACCCGTTTTACCCTTTATAAAAAACATTCAAATGCTTGAATGTATATAATGTTAACAATGTATTCAAACATTTGGAAAAAAAAAACCAGTGGATATATCTAAGTTAGTTAATGCCATTTTATCACACAATATACTTCTTTGATGGTGTCAATACTAAATCTAGTGATTGATGAACATTCCTACTTTTAAATTTATTGTTCTTGGTTGATTGTTGTTATAGACAAGTTGGTATGATTTCAAATTTGAATGTCTACCCTTATATATGGGAATTGAGATAAACAATGGCATAAACAATAATGAAATCAAATTGATTGCTTTCCAAATTCATATTCATGAAAATCTAAGCATTTTTTCAAGTCAATAGGTGTCTCGATAAAGATAACTCTCTCGGCGTGTTTTACATATATTATTAATTAATATAGGTATGCTAGTATTAAAACAATGAAAAGAATAGTCAATTTATAACAGTAATCTAAAAGAATGTAAAAAAAAATCTAAATTATATATAAAATAAATATTTCAAAATATAAAATATAAGTATAAATTTAATGAATAGGTTGAATGATAAGATTAGCCATAAAATCTAAAAATTAAGGAAGTTATTAAAAAAGACTAAAATTTAAATATAAATTTGTTGATTAAACTATAATCTTCTTAAAAATTAAAAATATTAATATCAATATAATTTAACTATTTTAATTTAAAAATATTTTAAATTAATATGAAGTATGATTTGTTACAATATATATAAGATTAATAGATGAATACTAAGTATGATTTGTTACAATGTAGGATTATACAAGTGATAAGATTAATAGATAAATACTAAGTATGATTTGTTACTATGCAGGATTACCCACCATTCCATAATAATCATTAATGGAAGTAATGGAAGCGCCAAAATCGCTTATATCGGGTGAAAATTGTGTACCAATTAGATTCAAGAGAATTGATTTTTGAAATATATTTTGTTATATAATTCACATCTATACATTGATAATAGATTGAAAAAATTCAAATAGAAAAATTATTCAAGCTCTCATTGGTTAAAGTGAGAGTTATTAATAACTAGTTAAATTGTGGAAGCCTATAGTTCCCTAGTGTGAACTAAAAATTATATTTATAGAAGAAAATAAAATAAATCTACAATTTGTTTTATAATTTCACTTTTAACTTTAAATGTATGTTCACTCATTAAGTTGTATTTTTTTTACAATCAAGATTTTTTTATTTTAGATATTTGTTTATAAAATATAAAGATGCATTAAAAATATATTAGAAATATTTTTCTTTATATTATATAGCATTCATAACATTAAATTAACATAGAATAATTTCACAATATCGTTAACATTCATAACTTAAACCTTTTATACACAATATCAAGTTATTTATAAAAAACACATAAAATTATTTATAAGCAACTTAAATTTTTTAACAATTTAATAAAATATAATTTAATATAATTAAGAAAAATTAAATAAGAATTATAGATAAATTTATGAAATATTGATTTACTTATCAAGAAAAAATCAATTATAAATTTACTTATTATTGATAAATTTACTTACCAATCTATTTTAACCATCAAGAAAAAATTAATCATTAGTGATTGCAACATTATTGGCACATCTTTTAAACTGACAAATAAACATTGAAAACACATTTATTTTTTAGTTCTGCCAAGGGAACTATAGGCGACCCCTTTTCCTTAACAAGTTATTAATAACTTTGATTTTAACAAATAAGAACTCAACTTTTTTTTTTTGTTTGACAAATATTTGTATATGGTTAAAGTAAATATGCAAGATTTTTAACTTTTCAAATTTAAAAAATTAATTTTGCTCAATTTTATTGGCTACAAAACTTTGAGTGATAAGGGCGGATTTTTAGGAAGCATAAACCTTTTTTTTTTCACCTGTAATTAATCTATTTCGTTATTTTGAATCTTTTTATTACTTCCTGCGAGGGAACTATAGGCACCACCAAATCTTAACTAGTTATTAATATTTCTCTTTTTAACCAATGAGATCTGAAGCATTTTTTCTATATTTCAAAATTCATTTCTCTTCAATCTAATTAGAAGACAAATTTCACCCGATATAAGCGATTAATGTGCTTCCATTACTTCCATTTCGAATCTTAACTAATTTTTAGGAGTTTTATTAAACTTAGGTTGTTTATTTCCAATAATTCAATGAGGTAAACCATACTAACTATTTTGAAAATTAAATTACACTATAATGATAAATTACTTTTTATTAAATTACACTATAAAAATAAATTACTTTTCATTAAATTACTTACTAATTACCCCTCACATTGGGTACGTAACATTTATTTACTATTTTCCTTTGCATTATTAAAATAATAATAATAATTAATAAATTTATACTTTGAATAACAAATGCTAACTAATTAATCAATATAACATCAAAATTCAACTATTTTTAATTACCTTTAATACTAAATTGATTTGTAGTAAATTTAATTGAGCTAATTTTTCAAAATATTAATACCAATTACTCAAAAAAATTTACTTTTAATATAAATTAATTAATTATTATTTAAAAATAAATGAATACCTTGTAAATTATATTTATATTATAATTTAAATAAATTAATACTAATCACCTCTCTTTGTCATAAATTAATTCTAAAACAACACTTATTAAAAATATATTTAAACTAACAAATTTTCAATTGCTTTGAAATTTGAACTAACTCTAATTACTAAGATACGTTTTCCAAAATAAATGAATTAAGACTACAATAATTATTTAGAGTAAATACTAATTACTTTTATAAAATATTTATTATTTTTAAAAATCAACTTTAAAATTAACAGTAATTACTTTTAAATCAAATTGAAATTAATATTAATAAATTAATCATTTAAATCAATCACAAATTCTATCATATTTGTTTTAGAAATAATTCACCTTCTATTTACAACTTATATTAATTACTATATATTAGTTTGTGAAATAAAAAATGTTAACTAATTAATAATTAATAAGGAAATAAATAACTTTATTATATTAATTAAATAAATAGTCTAAATTTAAAGATTTTTTTCTTCTCATTTAAATTAAAAAAATGTTTAGTTTTAGCCAAGTTTAAATTTTCATATCCAATTTAAATGTTCATATTAAATATTTTAATATATATATATATAAATATATAATAAATTTAAATATTTGTAAAGACAAATATATATTATTTTATGGGTATGAGCAAAGAACATAAAAATTAAATATATGCATTTTAATATTTGAGTCAAATATAGATTTTTAAGAAATATTTGTTTTATATTTTTTTTTAATTGATTCCTCTACTTGTTAAGTAGGAAAGCATAACTAGCTATGCATATTCATCTCAATTCCTTTCAACCTTATAAGTTAATATTCAAGTAGGTACCTACTTATCAATTAGGAAAACCTGAAAAACTGTGCAGATTGTTTGTAACTATGTTTACCTCAACAAACTCTTTCTATTCCTCTCAATTCCTTTCATCCACACTTGTTCATTCTAAACTATACAAAATAAACTACCTCATCCTCAAAATTTTTTGGCTACACATAAAGTACAATTACGTTTCTTAATCTATAACATCATGTAATATTATAATCTTATCAAAATATTATCTTTTGACAACTCAAGCATGATCATCCTTAAATTGTTTCAAAAATTTATATCTATTGGATAACATAGTGAATTTGAGCAACTTAGTTTTCCCTAGATTTTGAAAGCAATTATAGTAGCATTGAGCTTAGAGACCATAATGTTGTATTATGACTAAAACATTTTTTTTCCTTTAGATGGACTTGACAGCATATGTAGAGAAGCATGAATTTTTTTTCGATGTAGTCCTAGATGAGCATGTCACAAATGATGATGTGAACTAATGTACCCATGCCATTGTTCTCATTTGGAGTATAATCATTATATCATGCTTATAACTATCCTTGATTACGTCTATCAATAGATTGCCTAATCTCCATTGAGAATGTCATCATAATCTAAAAATATTGTCAAGTGAATGGCATAATCTATAAAAGGGGTTAGATATTACTATTATTAACACCTAGAGTTTTCACATGGTACACCACTATTGTAGTCGATGTAATACAAATTTGGTCGGAACATTTATCTCTCTTAATGGTGTCAGAAGTTCTATCTTAATGTTGATGACTAAAAGCAAACTGGATGTTGAAAGAGTGTTGGTTAAACTTGAATTTTTATGGTATGTCATACTTCTATGGTTTGAATTAGTGTTATGATTAGGGTCAAGTTCAAGTTATAGTTAGGGTTTATTTAGGCTTATTTTGGTTAATCTTACAATTTGGGTTTAACTAGAATGCTAATTGAACCCTAATTTAACCCCTACAACAAGGTTCAATTAGAGTCAGGGTTCGAGTTCAATTAGGGTTAGGGTTGGCATTCAATTAGTGTTATGATTAGAATCAAGTTCAAGTTACAGTTAGGGTTCAATTAGGCTTATTTTAGTTCAGTTTACAATTAAGGTTTAATTAGAGTTAGGTTTATGGTTCAATTAGGGTTAAGGTTAGGGTTCATTTAGATTAAGGTTCAAGTAGGGTTCAATTAGGATTTAATTAGGGTTATGATTATTGTTTAAATAGGGTTAGGGTTAATGTTAAGTTAGGATTAAAATTATTAATCTACAATAAAACTTGAAGCTAAGGTTAGAGCTATGGTAAGTGGTAGAGTTAGGCTTAATTTAGGGTTTAATAAAGGGTAGGGTACAATAAGGGTATAATAATATTGGTTAATTTTTAAGTCATGACCATGCTAGATGCCAATTTGGTTTAAAAGACCCCTTGTTGAAGCCCACAAGACATTTATTTCTATATACCTTAGATATTGTTCATATTTATTATCATTGTGTTTGACCTCATGAGAATGCTTCAGAGTAAAAGTACACCTTGCAAATCCACCTACACCAGGAGAACCATTCAATCTCTCAAAATTTTACTATTATTCTACAATGATTATCAAATTGGATATGTCCAAAGCCTTTAATAAGTTGACTTGGCAACTTCTATACTGCATATACCTCTTGTCAACTTCAACCAGGGGAGTACTAATTGCATAATGAATTGTCTTCTTTTTCAATTCGATTAATCATCCCCCATAGGGTCTTCTTCATAAATTAGGGGATTAAGTTAAAGAGACCCATTATCATGTTTTTTTTCCATCAAAATGGTAGAGGCCCTTAGTGTAGAACTTATACTAGCCAGTATGTTACAAAAATTTACATGACTTCCAATTCTAGCAGCACAAGCCAGTACATAGTGTTTGCAGATGTTACCTGACTTACAAGATAGATGAGTTTCTAGAGGAGATGCAAATAAAGACAACTTTTCAATTTGTTTCAGTGTCCAGTGTGGAGTATCTAAAATTTATTGTTAATTATGAATCTGACATTGACATATATCATTGAACTAAGATTGATACTATTGTTCTGATTCATTGGCGATAATTATTGGATCAGTGTGAAAAATCTAGAGATTTGTGTTTGACTGCAAAGAGTTATCTCTTGTGATTTATCAACAAATTATTATTTCTATTCATGGGCTTCTTACACGAGAGAATATATTTATGCATTTCTTGTAGAGTCTATTCTAATTGATCATAATAAAAAAACTTCTAATTTTGAAAATAATATAACATAGAACCAAATAGCAGTGAAAATCCCAAACAAAGATTGTCAAGTGTGTATCTCATTTAGTTTTTATTTAATCTTTCTCTTTATGTGTACATTTTCTTGAAGTTTTTTCTGATCATCCAAATAATTTAACGTTGATGGATATGTAACACATTTAGTTCATTCATGCCCTAGTTCATCATATTTGGCAAAGAGCATGCCCATCTAGAGATGACCTTACAATTTGGTTATGACTTATCCAGAGATAGTGATGTCGACAAAAATTTAAATGAGACAAGAAGATTTCGAAGCTAAGGGTATACACATCAATGTCTAAGTTAAACAATTAATACCCTAGATAAACATCAGTTCACACAGTGATGAGTCTGTAGTACGTAGTTGTGATTCTAGATAGTAGGCGAGCCAAATTTGGTTCATGGTGATTGGTTTAAACCTGGTGCAATATTAATTGATCTTGGCTTAAATGCAGTAGAGGTATGACACCTTCTAACTGCCTTTTTCAAAAAAAGTTTATAAGTAAAAGATGGTTAATATATAGCAAATTAAGCTGGTATTGGCATGGTGTGTTGGTTTATAAGTGGCATTGTTGTGCTTTCCAGAAAGGTTCAAACCCCATTGGGGTGGTATTGTTGAATGGTTGTATCCGGTTCATAGCTCCGGTCAAAAGCATTTACCCCTTGAATAAAAAAAATATATAGAAAATTAATACTATTGCTTCTACTTTTGTATGATCCTAGTGCTAAAAGAGAATACCAATTAGTTGGTCATGTTTCCTATGAAGAGGATTCAAGAATAACTTCATCAATTAATCCTCTACCTTGTGGTCTTAGTCTAATGAATATTGCAATGCTTTTTTCCACTACTCTAAAATCAACAAAACAAGCATATGGGTTCAATTGAGATTTCTGATGTTTGATCCAGGCCTTTTGCATACACAACAAATACAAACAAAACTATCTTCCTAAAGCCTATGGCAGAACTTCGCAGCCTCTCTCAGCCTTTTGTTATATTATAACATTCATAACTTAAACCTTTTATACACAATGTCAAGTTAACTATAAATTGTATAGACTTTAGATTTGCTATATCTCTCATATATCAACATAGGTAAATTTGAAAATATTTTAAATTATATAATTTCAAAAAAAAAAAAAGTATGAATTTATAGAAGATTATTTTTATTAAAGTGATAGAATATAATCCCAATACTAACATTAATTATAAGTCTAACCATAACCCCAACCCTAAAACTAACCCTTAATTGAACCATAACCCTAACCCTAATACTAACCCTTGCCCCAATTGAACCCTAACACTAACCCCAAGCTCTATCATAGAACCTTAATATTTACCCTCAACCCCAACCCTAATCCTAATTGAATCCTATACCTACTTTTAATTAAATTCTAACCCCTATTTTGAACCTTAAACTCTTAATTGAACTCATGCTTAGGGTTAGGGTTCACTCAAGGTTAGGCTGAATTATGGCTATGACAGGGCCCAAACCAAATAAGTATCATTATGGTTGAGCTTAATTAAGGTTGCTATTCACTTAGGTTAAGGTTCACTTATATTCAATTTGGGTTAGGGATCAATCACGGTTATAATTCAATAAGGGCTTCTAATTAAGGTTAGTGTTGCTAGTCTTATATTAGGCTGTAATTGCAGCTTAGGGTTCAATTTCAAGGCAAGGGTTATTGGTTCATTTTAGGTTAGGGTCTCAATTAGAGCTTTCGGCTCTTTGATACAATTAGGCCACACGCCCACCATCTTGTGAGCCAGGCTTATAAGAAACCAACCTACTAGGTTCAAGGCTTCCACTCAGTTGTGCTAGGGTTGCAATAATAAAATTACAATGATATGCGTGGAAAGGCATTCAATTGGATCTATATACAAATGCATAAATAAGAATTGGTAATTAAGAATTCTAGAACTAAAGTTATAACAACAAATACAATCCTTAGCCTAACGCCATTTGTTCTGTTAGGGTTGCATAAGAATTTAATGGGTCCAACCGAGACTTAGGAAATAAAGCATTAAAATCAAAGTTGGGTTTTAATTTTAATCCGATGATGTAAGCCTAAGCCATTAACTCCAGTGGTCATGTCGCCGATGGCTTAGCCAAAGCCTTTCATTAAATACTACCCATGCAATGTGTAGGTTTTCCAGATTTGAAGATATGGGAGAAGATCTCGATTGTACCCCGCCAACTCGCGGTAATTCTACCAGCCTTCTGCGCCCCATGGTAATGTGGGTTGAATCTCCACCTTGAGCTCATAACCCGCGGGTTTTAGATCGACAACGGCGATCAAAAGCCAATGTAACTGCTGTTCTTAGCCGGCAAGAGGAAGATGAAGGTTGGTGAAGCATTAATGAATTATTCCTTGCTTGTGTAGACACGTCAATCTCAATCTGTGTGAAGATGTTATTGTTGGCAATCATGAAGGGTGATATTTGGATTCTCATGTAGCTCTAGTTAAACGGTGACAGTACATATGCTGCCAAATTGCCATGTTTGCACATGCATGTTTATTAAGAATTGATGAAGGTTGCCATTACCTCACACAATAAATAGAAGAGGAATTTACTACTAATAGTGTCATTCTTGTAGTAGTTAGAGCACTTTGTGGGTTCAGTCTAATCAAGTTTGAGTGCTTGTCTGAGAAGAGAAAATGAGTAAATCAATAAGGAGGTATGTTCGTTTGAGCTCACAAAAGCTCGGTCCTGCTATTCAGGAAGGTACTTTAGTTGACAAGCCCAGGCTTGTGCCCACTAGATGAAGGTTGCACTCCAGAACGCTGTCGTCAACCGTAGATGAAAGGCAAGTAGTCGTATGTGCTCCATTACCGTTGTTGGTGGTGGAAAATAAGGTATGGGCTGCATGGTTTCTCCTGATGCCAACACTTCCATTGACCTTTACGAGCAACACTTCCGGAGGATGACGATGAGATAGCTATGGTGCCATTGGTTGTTAAAACACCAAGCGGACCGACTCGAACCATATTGGGCAAGGACAATAAAGAAGATGAGGCTGAGAGTCTACCGTATTGGGCAACAACTAGAAGCGGGCGTGTATACCAGGGTCAGAGTGTTGGTAAGGGAATGGTGGCAGTTAAATAAGAAGTTGTTGTTGTGCCTTCGTGGCAATTTGGTTTCCTGGCATTTTTGTGTGGATAGCAAACAGGGGATTTTGATGACAATTTGTGTTCCCTTTTCTTTTAGATTTCCCCAATTCGTGTGCCAGGATGTTGATGACAATTTGTGTTCCCTTTTCTTCTAGCTTATCCCAGTCTCTGCGCCAACATGTTTTGCAGATTCAACATGTGGGAAGTTTTGAAAGGAAATTCAAATGCAAATGAGATTTTTGTTCAAATTAAAACCCCAGGCGGACTGACTCGAACCGTATTGGGTAACAACTAGAAGCTGCATAATAGGTCGAGTGTTGGTAAGGGAATGGTGGCGTAAATAAGAAGTTGTTGTAGCCCTCGCGGCAAATTTGGTTGCTCGATTTTTGCGTGGATAGCATAAGGAGTTTAGACAATTTATGTTCCCTATTCTTTTACGCCACTCTACCCATGCACTATAAATGTTTGTAGATTCAATCGCAGGGAGTTTTGAAATGAAATTCAAATGCAATGGAGATTTTTTTCAAATGAGAATTTGTGGTGAAATTACATTTGAGCCTGAAGCTTGTTGCTCCCTTGTCATATAAAAGGGAATTCAAGGCTCATTTGTAGGGAGAGAACTGATGAAAGCTCTAGCTAGGTTTTGAGTTGAATATATGGGTAGAAAGATAGTTTTGAGTTGAATATATGGGTAGAAAGATATCTGTCCTCTGATGAATATAATAGATAGACTGTTTTGAGTTTTGTATGAATATATGCAAATTATCTTAAATTGTATGCAGATATGACTTATAAGCATGAATAAACGTATAATTCTAATATCTTTTCTCTCCTTATGTGGATTTGAGTGAATTTTGAATGAAATGTTAATGATGTTGTCATTCTTCTTTTGAGAATTTGTTCAATTGTGTGTCTATGTTTTGGGTACAATTCAATTTTAAAATTTTGAGGTTTCATATTTATATGTGTGAGATTGATCTAATATTCCAGAAAATGAATGTTAAAATATCATGAAAAAAATGGGCATAGAATGAATGTAGAAGGAAAATTATATTTGCATATATTCATAAAATAATATCTAATAAACAAAAAATATATGCAATTAAAAATAAACGAAAAAATAATTCAACCCAAATTTAGATTAGAGAGATAATTAGATTATATGATAACTTTAAGGCTAGGGTTAGGGTTTGATTAGGATTAGTGTTTGCTTAGGGTTATGATTAGAGTTATGAATCTACAATTAGGGTTCAATTAATGTTCACTTAGGGTTTCTTTCTTGGGAGAATTTTATTGAATTGTAAGTGTATTTTATAAAATTATTATGTCAAGAATTAATTTTAGATAATACTACATGTGGTTTTTCATATGGTATTAAATTGTAGATTAAAATAGATAATAGATTTCCTTCATTCCTTTGCATTGTAAGCTACCATAATATATGGCCTTAAAATCCTATTCATATTTTGAGCTTTTCTAAACTATACAACACGAAATCCAACAAATAAATTTGTTATGCATTTTTTCCAAGCACAAATCCTTAGAATTCTTAATGTGTTACTTAGGTTAATTCTTTATTGCATTAAATAAATACACACTAATATATATATTATGGATTTTAGGGAAAATATTAAAATATTTATATATATAGGAAAATTTAAATGCAATGGATTCAAGTACATACCTTTGCTTTTGTTAATGTTGATGAAGATACAAATCTTGATGAAGTGCCAAATTTGATGACATGATATAAAAAAGTGGAATATCTTTGCTCTATGTGGCACTTGAAATTTTGTACAAAACTATAACTAACTCTACGTCAAATTTGTGACTTTGGACCTATTTTGCATCAATAAATATGAGCTTTGACACATGCCTCCTAATCTACCATACAATATGTACTTAAATGCTCAAAATAGTTGAGAGTAGTGTTGAGATTGGTGGATCTTTGGGAAGGTCCAATGCTTCACTTTTGTATCTCTCCCTATAGATAGAGGTAGAGATGAATATAGAATGAGAGAGGAAAAGGGATAAAAATAGATAGAGATATAGAGAGAGATAGAGGGAGAAATAAATACATAGAGATAGGGAGATATATATATATATATATATATAGAGAGAGAGAGAGATAAGTAGAGAAAGACAAATAGAGAGGGAGAGGGAGATAGAAATAGGGGGAGATAGATAGAGAGAAAGAGAGAGGGAGAGAATGATAAATGGGAAGAGAAATACATAGACATAGAGATATATGGGAAGATAAAGGGACAAATAGGTTGAGATATGAAGATAGATAGGGGTATAGGGAGGGAGCAAGAGATCAGGGAGAGATGGGGAGAGATAGAGAGAGGGAGGGAGAAAGGGAGAGATAGAAGATGGGGAAGAGGGAGATATATGTAGAGAGGGGGAGAGAGGGAGAGCGAGAGGGGGAAAGCAATCAATTTGATTTCATTCTTGTTTGTGTCATTGCTTATCTAAATTCCCATATATAAGGGTACACATTGAAATTTGAAATCATACCAACTTGTCTATAACAACAATCAACCAAGAACAATAAATTTAAAAGCAGAAATGTTCATCAATCATTAGATTTAGTATAGACAACATCAAAGAAGTATATCATGACAAAATGGCATTAACTAACTTAGATGTATCCACTATTTTTTTTTCAAATGTTTGAATATATTGTTAACTTTATATACATTCAAGCATTTGAATGTTATGAAACCTATAGCTTTGCAATTGAGTCTAATAAAGCTTTGCTCTCATATGAATAATCAAACTTTGTTGTTTTTATGACTGTGCATTTAATCCTTTGTTCAAGTATATAAGTCTCTTTTTTCACTTGAAGTTTAAATATGTATCTGTTGAAAAGGACCTTTTGTATAATGTGTGAAAACTTAACATCATCTTGTTTTTCATGCTTCAAAATGTTCAATTATTTTGTTGTTACACCCATAGTTTCTTCTGCCACTTCTTCAAAAGTTGTAACCCAAGTGAATGAAGTATGGTCTTGCACTTTGCATTGAAGTATATATTTATAATCACATTTAGGGAAAGTTTTATCACATCTTCCACAATACCACTGACCATTTTCATTAGTGTTTCAATAGGGTGGGAGAGAGGGTGGGAGAGTGTGGGAGAAGGTGGGAGAGAGACGTGGGAGAGAGATGGAGGGAGGGAGGAAGAAAGTGGGAGAGAGTGGGAGCGAGGTAGGAAGAAGGTGGGAGAGAGGGAGAGGGCAAGAGAATGGGAGAGAGTGGGAGAGGGGAGAGGGAGGAGAGAGTAGGAGAGAGGGGAGGGGTGCGAGAGCCGAGGAGGAGCCAGAGAGAGGAGAGAGTGTGTATATGCCCCCTGAGAGTGAAAGGTGGCTACATAGGGTTTCCATACATAGCATCCATAGGAGAATGGTATCTCTATTTTGAATTATTCTAAACCTTGTTTCTATGTGTAGTAGTTTTTAAATTCATTTTGTTGTTATAATTCTTATAATTACTAGTTTATATATTGTACTCTCTATACATGTATCTCTATTTGTGATGATAAACGATTTGTGATGATAATATGAACACTACTACTAACCCTAACCATAACCCTAATTATAAACCCTAAAATGAATTATAAACCTAACCCTAACTCCCTCATTAAACACTCAATTTCAAGCATAAGTGTAATCAAACCTTAATGATAACCTTGAATCATACTCCTATTTCAACCTCTAAACCTAACCCTAACACTAATTTGTTAACAGGCATGCTAGTTTTAATATATTAATTAAAACTTATGATAAAATTTAACCCTCTAACCGTAATCAGAGGTTGTGCTCCCTAGCCCCTAATTCGC
Organism: Sequoia sempervirens; assembly: GCA_007258455.2. Lineage (NCBI taxonomy): Eukaryota > Viridiplantae > Streptophyta > Pinopsida > Cupressales > Cupressaceae > Sequoia > Sequoia sempervirens. The sequence goes on along the minus strand of VDFB02230484.1, from coordinate 1,216 downwards.
TGAATTCCTAACCCTAAATGAACCCTAAACTTAACCAAAATATAAGCATTATTGAAGGCTAACCCCAACACTAACCCTAACCCTTATTGAATTGTAATAGTAATTGCAACCCTATATGAACCCTAACCTTAATTGATCCTAGAACCCTCACACAAATCTAACCCTAACCCTAAATCAACCCTAATCATAACCATAATTCATTTGTAAAACTAATTGAACCCTAACCTTGAAAAAATGTAATCCTAGCCTTATCATTATAATAAGTTTTAGAGTTATAGTTAACTTAAAATAATAGATGTCTATTATTATGACAATAATTATAGTTAGGATTGTAGTTAAGGTTATAGTTAAAACATAATTCTAATAACTTAACTCAGATAATTCATTTATAGTTAATCATTATTAATTTATTGTGAATTATGTAATCCTAATAATAAGTTAACCTTGATTAGAAATTAATCAAATTTATTATTATTATTATAATTATTAACATTACAAGTTAACTTATGATTTTGATTTTGATTATTTTAATTATTAATAGTAAGGTTAACTTATTATGAAATTTGATTTTTATTATTATAATTATTAATAGTAAGGTTAACATATTATGATATTAAGTTATTAATTATAAATATATTAATTCAAATTATTTATTATGATATCCTTCTCGAGGCGCCTAATTTTTAATCAAATTTTTATTATAAAAATTGAATAGGCACCTTCAAAAGGATATCTGTCGGCGCATTTTATATATCTATTATTAAATAAAACATTCATTAAAGAAAAAGGGAACATTACTCGGCAGATGGAAAATTTCCTCGGGCCCCACCTTGTACAGTCCACGTGGTAGCCGCTCGTGATTTCGCAATCAACCAAAGCCCCATCGTAGGATGGTGGGGAACGGCTCAGATCAAAGGACAGTTGATGAATAGTTGCGCATATTTGATCCACAAATGGGACACGTGTCGCCCGTCCGCGATATCGCCATCCTACAATTTTGGATCACGGGATGGTGGGCAACCGTTGATGTTGAAGGCATTTTGAACGACGACAGCGCGAATTTCATCCTTCTGAAAAATAAAACATTCATTAAAGGGAAAGGGGACATTACTAGGTGGATGGAAAATTTCCTCGGGCCCCACCTTGTACAGTTGACGTGGCAGCCGCCTGTGATTTTGCAATCAACCAAAGCAACCATTGCGGGATGGCGGGAATG
>VDFB02230483.1:0-24103 GCA_007258455.2 Sequoia sempervirens | reverse complement strand
CAGATATTCTCACCAAGCCTCTCGCTAGGATAAAGCTTGAGTACTTCCGAGATAAGCTTGGTATGGTGGAGAATCCAGCCTTGACTAAGCAAGAGTCTCAGTATCAGTGAAGCCTTGTTAATACATTTTCTTCTGAGACGGAAGAATTTGAGGTGCAAGTCCTTGTTAATACATTTTCTTCTGAGACGGAAGAATTTGAGGTGCAAGTCCTTGTTAATACATTTTCTTCTAAGACGGAAGAATTTGAGGTGCAAGTCCTTGTTAATGCATTTTCCTCTGAGACGGAGGAATTTGAGGTGAAAGCCCTTGTTTCCACCCTCTGAGCTGAGTCATGGTGGATGTCATGTGTGAGACTCCATGATATATGTTGTACTTGTGTTTCACCCTCTGAGAGAGTCATGGTGAAAGTCACGTTGAGGTGACAGCATCACGCAAGTGATGAACACATGTTGAGACAATACCTAATATCACGTTGAGGTGATATTCCTTTGTTCATCTGATTGTAGCCAATGTGATGGGCATCATGTTGAGGTAATTTATCTTGAGCAGCTGGAAGTATTCTCTCTAGCTGAGAGGGAGTGTTAATGATAACATACAGCGTCGATATAATACTCCAGTTGGATAAATTAAATGATAGCCAAAAGGCTATTTAATTTATATATACTTGGCACAAGTTTTGAAGAGGCTATATTTAAAGATTGTATGAGGCCGACTTCATACATATTATATTCGATTTTCTCTCCTTGGCACAATCTCCAATATTATTCTTGTTGGCCGACTTCATTCTAGAAGACAATTTATTTGATCTAGCCGACTTGTATTTATTCGCACCTCTTGAGATTGTATATATAGAGGTTCACCTTATCATTTGTAATCATCAAGTTCATGCTATGTAAGTGCGAATTACTTCAAGAGCAAAGTGCGAATTACTCAAGGGCAGATTGCGAATTCTTCTAGGGCAGAATTGAATCTTTTGGTGTGGCAGTTTATCATCTGTTCTTGCATCTACAGTTGGTGCTGTTTACTGGCCTTGTGATTGGCCTCATTGTAAAGAGATTTGTTGCCATTGTTTATATATATAAGAGAGACTTTTGTTGCTGGGTTTTTTCTCCCTCAAGAGGAGGGTTTTCCCAGGGTATCTGCTGTGTTATTGTGTCTGATTTTGTATTATTTTCTGTGCATTAAATCTGATCATAAAATTTACATCATTAAATGACAAAAGAAGCATATGCTTAGAAATAAGAATAAAAACAATGAAAGGAAAAAGTTTGCAGATCAAAAAATGTATTCTCAAAAGGGAATGGAGATAGTAAAGGAAACTCAATTCCATGAAGTTGGATTTGAAGATTAGGATCTATTGAAAGCCTACAAATTTGAAGAACTAAAAAGGTGGGTTGATCATTTTGAAGGTGAAAAGGGCACTATGTATATGAAGTCCATGGATAATGGACTCGTGCCCCCTAGGTTTACCTTCAAAGGTAATGATCAAGAGAAACTTGGCAAACCCTTAGCTCTTCAAGAAGGATTTAGCTCCAAGACAAAAGGTTTAAGTGAGGTTACTTCCCAAAGAACATTGGAAAAAAGGAAAGGAGATTTTGGGCAATATAGGTTGGAAGGCATACCATAGACTTACAATCAACAACCCTTGTTGAGACAATTGTTGGCAATCAAACCCAATTGGAAAAGGATTTGGTGAGCACCAAGAAATCAAAGGCTTCTAGATGTTGATCATCCCTTGGAACATCAAGGGATTGAACTTCCCCTCCAAGAAATGACTTCTCTAAAGATTCTCAGAGAAATTTGATTAAAATGTTGTCTTAATTTAGGAATTCAAAATCTACTCTGATTAGGAGCTTTAGAACATGCCTCTATTTCAAGGAAAATGGGGGATTTTGCACAAAAATCCTAGAGACTCAATTGGTGGATTGGCTATCATCTAGAATAGGCACGAATTCAACATGTCTCCATGGATCATTGGCTTGTAGTCTCAATAAGGACTCTTGTTTATAATATGCACTTCCTCTGATTAATGTTTATGACCCCTCAACACATCTAGGAAAATATTCTCTATTGGTCCAAATCAGATATAAGTTGAAAGTTATTGGAGAAGCAAAGCTGATTGTTGATGGAGACTTCAATGCTAGACTTGATTTATTTGAAAAGTAAAGTGGATCTCCATCTCATGACAAAGAGGGTCTTTCTACTATTATTGGAGACTCTACATTTTGGGATAATTGTCCTTGAAAAGGATGGTTCACCTAGACCAACAGAAGAAGGGAAGAGATGAAATCTTTGCTATGATAGGTTCTTGGCTTCTACTTCTTGGTTAGTAAATTTATATGCAATTTTGAAGTCTTATAGGAAAGGGGCTTTGATCATAGGCCCATATCCCTAACCATCAGTACATATAACTTCCCCAAATGTACTCTATTTAGATTGGAGAAAATGTCTTTGACTCACTTGGCTATTGACTAGGTGGTCTCTTCCTTCTAGTAGAACATTAGAAACTACTATGGGATGAATTTTTACATCTTTAGCAAAAAACTAAAGGATCTCAAGCTCAAACTCAAATAATGGAATCATTAGGTTTTTAAAAATTTGTTAAAGGAAATGACTAGTTTGGAGCAAAGAACGATAGAGATTTAATTTCTTCTTCTAGCTAACAATGATTTGGCATCTCTCATAGAAGAAGAAAAGGTAATCTCCTCTAATCTCAATGATAATATTGATGAGAAGAGACCTACTAGAGGAAAAAATCTAGAATCAATTGGCTTTAGGAGTGAGAAAAATACTAAGTGTTTTCACTTGGTTTGTAAAATTAGGAGACAATGGAATCATATCTCCAAGATTTAGATGGAAGGCAAATGTATCACTGAGGGCCCTCAAATCCTCAAGTCTTTCTTGGTTTCCTTTCGAGAGAAAATGTTCTCTGCTGATAGTGTGGACTATGTGGACAAGTAAGATCTCTTTATTAGCTAGATCCCTTCCATTATTATTAATTTTGAGAATGAGGTGCTCATATGTGCTATATCCAAAGACGAAGTTTGAACTGCCCTGTTTGATATGGTAGGGGATTAGGCTCTTAGGCTTTTTGGCTTTCTTCATTCAATGATTTTGGGATCTTGTGGGAGGAGTTATAGGAAATTGTGTTGAAATCCCAGAATTGGGTTTGTGAAAGGGAGACAAATTATTAGTTTATCCATTCCCCACAATCATGCAAGAGGAAAGACATGTTTTTTAAGTTGGATATCTCTATAAGGCCTATGATAGAGTTGATTGAAATTTCTTGGACCACACTTTTTGGAAAAGTTTGTGTTTAGCTTGGATTGGAGAACCAAGATCAAATGTTGGTACTCAGCTAGTTTCTCTGTGATTGCCGATAGTTCAGTAGAGAGTTTCTTTAATACTCCTCGGGGCTAAGGCAAGGGGATCCTCTTTACCTTTATCTCTTTTGTTGAGTTTTTAGCTTGGATAAGAACTTTCACACAGGTTTAGTTTGAACATGGTGGAAGTGGTTCGAGTTATTCTATTCTGCATTTCACTATCAGTTAAAAGGGAAAGTCTTTTATTTAGCTAATGGAGTTCAATAAAGGGTAGATATACATTAATGATTTAGATTTATCTTCCAACTCATCTCTTGCGAGAGGTAAGAAGCTTTTTGAAGATCAGATTTTTGGCTAAATAGTATAATGGTAGGTGCAAGACAGAAGTATCATATACAATGATAATTTACCTTGCTTTTGTGGTGAACAATTTGTAGAGGTTTCCTCGTAAGTTTTTTGAAGAGAATGACAAATTGATTTGAAGGTGTAATTTTCTGTGCGTTTATTTTTAATGCATTCATCACTTTTAAGTTTCAACTATTGTGTAATTGATGCAATGTTAAAAGAATAATTCTGATTATAGAACATTAAGACAGCAGTTGCCTAGGTTGAAACTTTTCATCTTTATTATTTTGGTTGAATACCTAGGAAGGTATATTTGATCCCATAGTGCAAGAGGATCCTTAAAAGGGCTTTACACTTCTTCCATTGGAAAAGCTTTATGCACCAATGATTTATTGATGATACCATGCTCTTTGCCACACCTTCTATCAAAGAATGTAGAGTTTCTCTGAGTTTTTGAGACAGGGGTAACTTATAATTCCAATTGATAATCATTACTTAAACTAAACAATGACAAGGTCCAATTCAAACTGTTGAATTATAAATCAGAATGACAAATTGTAATAATTTGACTATCAACAATTTTCATGAATCATCATAGTAGTTGAAAATCGAAATCCATTTCAATCTGAAATATTCAAGTAAGTTATAAGCTGAAAATTCAAAGTACCAACTACAATTTCATTATACAAGTGACAACATAAAAATGACAATTAAATTGCCAAAAACGATATCCATAGCTGTTTTTGTTTGAGAAAAAAGCTCAAAAAGCAGAGTCGTCATCATTTGCAGTGGCATTTTTATGACATTCCTCATCATTGGAACTGTCGAAAGGAAGTGGAACTATTTCCTGCAATCCCATCTGCACATTGTGGTCATCATTATGTTGTTGTGGCTCCTAAGGCTCTACGTCCCACCTTTGCACTGGGCTTTGCCTTTTCCTAGGTCTTTTGTGATCAACCAGGTGCAAGGCACCATATTTTGCAACAAGTTTTTATGCTCTCGCAGAGGTAAGTGTGTTCCTCTTTGGAGAGTGGATAAAGCTATATGTGGACCATTTCCTCTCAATAGTAGATGAACTAGAAATCCTAAGAGAAGACGAATGGCAAGTGTGTGCAATGGTCTTGGAGGTCCATAGATTGTCCACCAACTAATTGGCTTTGGTTGTGCCAAAATGTGCATGCCAATCCTTGCCGAAGTTTGTATTCATCTAGTTTTGTGAACCTAATCTGCTTAACTTTGATCAATGAAACTTCCTCTAAACTACACATTTTTTTGAATTTCTTCATGAGGCTATTCCTCAACTTGTTATCATTAATAAGAATGATTCTACCAACTCTTTCCACATACCATTTTGGATTCAAAGCATATGCAACCATGTGTAAAGGGGTGTTCAGCTTCTTTCACATTTTTTGGATTATGGGGTGAATATGCTTGTTGTACAACTCTAAGGTGGGGTCTTCCTCACAAATGGTGGCCTTCATTTGGCAAACCATGCTATCAATGCACTCATAGATTCCTCCAAGACTAGGACTATTTGGATCCTCAAATTTGACGACAGTAAAAACAGGTTGTAGAAAAGATGTGATGTATTTCACAGTTGACCAAAAAGTATCACTAATCACAGTCTTTTCACCCTCATTTCCTACTTAGTCTTTGACTCCTTCCACCTGTTCCAATCCTGTGTGATAACCACAAGTTGCAATGGCTCTTGCAACTCAAGCATCCTCTGTAATAGAATGAAATAGGAAGCAAATCAAGTCTTAACTGGTTTGAGGAATTATTTCTTTGCAAATGTCTGAAACAAAGCCAATGAAGTGTGGTGGTTGCAACTGAACATTTGCATCTCCCTTGCATCCAGTACCACTCATTTCATTCACCCTATGTTTCCAACGTCTTTGAGTGCATTGTCCATAGCATGCACCCAAACAAGGGGTCTAGTAGATGATGTGCTTATATGTAGATTGAATCAACATACTTATTGTCCTATAAACATTTTCTGCATCAGTAATCACTTGCACTACATTGTGAAGACCAACCTCCTCAATGGCCTCTTGTAGGACTTGAAACTGAAACTCTATTGTTGCATTTTCTTGAGCAATCAATTGCTTGCAAGAAGTAAGGTCCATCAATGCATGAAACTATGATGTTATGAGTCTCTAATCTCTAGCATCTTTCCATTCGTCCATGATATGCTGCAGCCATATGTCATCCATTTGGGCTTCCTCTCTTCCATCAACATGTTAACCTTGGAATCATCTTTTTTTCCAAGAGAATGGTTCACAGGTAAGTCTTGCTAGGACTCACATAACTATGGCCAACTTTGCTTTCCTTGGCTAGCCTTTACTTGTACAAAGGAGATTGACCAACATGGAAAGGAATGCCATTACCAAAAGAGAAATTGGCAATGGCCTCCTTTGCAGCCTCCATCCCTTGCACATTTAACATATCTGTGATACCTTGTACAACTCCATTGCATTCATCTCAAATGACGGAAATGAAGGTGGTTTACCTAAACCTTCTGGCATACAAGAAATTAATTTGATCATCTCAGATCACTAGGCCCAACTCCTTTATCAGGGGCATGCAAAAAGTGTGCAGTTGTTCTTGTCATGCTGCCATTCCAACTCACTGGGCAATTGTTACATTTCCATTTCTGACTTGCACTTGAATCAGATACTTTATTTGTGTTGAGTCTGTTGACTATTGTTGCAAATTGCTGTAAAGGATTTTTCTTGTTAAATGGCCTTTTGGCATATTGTGCCAACAACTTTGAAGGCCAATTAAATTTCAATACACTTGCAGTTGAACTCTCTGTTGTTCTGCTTGGGGTTTGTCTTTGGCTGCCCACAACTGATTTCTCATCAATTTCATTCTCCAAATCAAAATCAGTATTAACTCTGAAATTCTGAATGTATCCATCTTGACTTTGGAAATCTGAAATGGATGCAACATAAAATAACAATGTATTATATAATATTAAAATAATAAATATAAAAAGTGAAAACAGGCACAACAGACTATTAAATTTAAAAAAAGAATGTCTCAGCAATGAGCTCAGAATTGTTGTAAACCTTGAAGAGGAACATATAATTTATTAAATTTTTTCTTTTTCTGATTGTTATTTTTTATGTGGTTTCAATATGGTCCTCGATAAATATGAAATATCTTGTATTGGCTACTGTGTGAAGTTGCTGGGTGTGATGTCAGTTGATAACTTGATAAATTTGGTGAAAGAGATGTGAGTTTAGTTGATAAATTTGGTGGATGAGATCGCAGAAATTGAATTTTAATTAGTAGTGATGATAGAAATTTCAGTGGGAAAAACAAGAAACTGCATAGTTATACTTACCATTGATCTCTCCTATTTGCTATGGCTTGATCTGTTATATTACACTGCTAAACTGCACTGCAGTTGTGTTTTCATGCTGTTAACTAAGTTGGCTTTGGGAAGACAAGAAAGGACAGAGACTCTCTTAGTATCGTCACGACTGCAATATTTGAAGTTTACTGTAGTTAATTCCTAAGAGCTTGAAATTTATCATTATGTGTGTGAGATACTAAGTTCTAATTCTAATACTCTTAGTTTCAATGCAACATGTTTTACTATATGTTAGTATGTTAGTGCTTGGAAATTTGTTTCTGTCTTGTCCATATGCATTCAGATCATGTTATGTTTTGTCATTTCCTCTTTTTTGAGCTAAGGAAATAATTTAATAATTTAATTTTAGTTGTCTAAAAATTAATTTTATAAAAAAAAAACTAATGTTTTATTATTAATTTATAAAGTACCTAAAAGTGATATTATAAAGTGTTAACAAAACAAGGTCTAAGATGATAAAAAGTGTTGCTAGGACAAAGGGGCAATTGAAATATTAAATTAAAAAGAAAAAGTAATTCTAGAGAGTTCTAAAGGAGGGCTAAAAATAGCAAAAGGTGATTATAAAAGAAAAGATCTGGGCAAAGAAGAGGATCATCCATTGTTTTGTTGCCAAAACCCCTTTCTCAAATTTGAGCTCTAGGTGTTCATGTTTTGACCAGATAATGAAAACCTTCTTGGTATCGAAATCAGAAAACGAAAACCCTCTTGGCTATTGATCACAACCACCTGTGCTCACTGTTCATGGAGCCACAGTCCTCTGTGACGGAGAAATTCCAATAAAGATGGTGTAGAGGCTTTTAAATTGAGCAAATACAGAACCATGATTTGCCTCCAAGTCCATCTAATCCATTGTGAAGAACTCTTCAGACTAAAAAATTCGGCTCTGCCATCACCAAGTAAACAAATGGACATGTGGGGTGGAAGTTGGAAGGTAATTACTAATTAGCAATTTGCATGAAGGGGAAGTACCCTGACAACAAAGCAGAAGGTGGAATAAGCAACAGTTACATGCCTGCATTGGACCCTCTGAAAGTCCGCAATGAACTGCTTAGAGATCTCAAATTCCTCAAATATAGAAATTTGCAACTCATGGCACAAAACAAAGACTTAGAGGGATTAGACACTCAACAGGAGGCACAAAATTTTAAAATGTATACATTGATGTTTTTTTATATTGATTATTTATGAAGGGCCAAACAAGGGAGCAGGGCAACAAAAGGGCACAAAGTGCAATTTTGGAGCCATGCAAAATTGGTTGCCAACAATTCATACATTTTCCATTATGGTTAGTGGATGATGTATGATATGATTGTAGAAAAATAGAATTATTTAATACTAAAATATTGTTACTATATTTAATACACATGGCAGGTTCTTTCTGGGATCAAACAAAGTGTTGCAGATTGCACTGGGTCGCACAGCCACTGATGAAGTCAAAGATGATATTCACAAGGCTAGTGCGGTATGGCCACTTCTTTGCTTTTGTACAGGCTCTTATAACCAAAATTCTATATTTAGCAATATTGGAAGGTTTGATAAGTGGTCTTTTCCATATGTTTCAGATGCTACATGGTGACTGTGGTTTATTCTTCACAAATTTACCAAAGGAAGAAGTTATGAGGTACAGTGACACAAAATTGGCTGCTTTCAAGGTTAAAAATATTAAGTTGCAGGTTATAAACATGTTTCTATTTTCTGAAAGAGTATGGTTGAAATGGTTTGGCAGAATTTTTGAGAGTTTTGAAGAGTATGATTTTGCAAGAACTGGTACACCTGCAACGGAAACGGTATGTGTAATATGCACCCCAGTTCTAAAAAATTCCACACCCAATTTTTGACACTAATTTTTTGCAATTTCACCAATTGTTCATCTCAGGCATTTCATCAAACAGTTGCAGATTTTCAGAATTGAATAAATGTTTTTTTCTTTGTTTCCAGAAGTTGAAATGTAGATAGTCACAACCGTACCATTAAATATAACTCCTAGTTTCAGGTTTAACAACAAACTCCTTTTAACAGTAAAGAGTATAAAAATTACAGGCATATATACAACAGGAAATTTGTTCAACAGATGGTAACAAATTTGCACATAATATTAAACTCAGTTTCTGACCTGTGAATGCATTTTGAAAACTAGATAATTCCTCCTCCACCTGGTACAGCTCTTTCAGCAAGGTACAGACCAAACTAATAAAATCGACTAGCAACCAAAATGTGTACGGCAGCCTCCCATAAATGTATGGCAACCTCTGAGATATACAGAAATGTCATATTGTATGGCGGTAGAAAACTTGTATGGCAGCTTCAACCTGGGGTATGGATAATGCAGCGACTAATACACTCTTAAACTTTGACTGTGACCCTCACTATTTTTGATTTTCACTTCCCACATTGGCGTTTGGTGTTAGAAAGACTGGCAACCAAAATAACCACAAGCCTTCATATCTATATCTCGCAACCCATAAGTCACTTGTACGGCACAAAGGTATGGTATTTTGTCAACATAAACCTATAAGCTGCTTTGACCACAACCCACGTCACCTTGGGAAATCCACGACAAAGTCTCTGCATATGAAATTTTTCATTTGGCTTGTACGGCGGATTTACCACTCAAGCCATATGGCCTTCTTTTAAAATTTAATATGGCTTCTCAAATTTCAATGACTTCTTCAATGAAAGTGTATGGCCTTACTAAAGCAGAATTTGTTATGAAGAGTACAGTTTGTTTATTGTGGATATTGTTCCACAGTAAAGACTACTCTTAAACTCTGAAAACATAAAAAAAACAATAACCTCTGATACCACCAATTAAATACCAGCACAGCCACAGGATATGACTGTCAGCAATCACCCAGGAAGCATTTTCCAACTCCAAAGATGATATTCCTCATGAAAGTTTGCGTTTCCATGAAGTTCTGGGAATTCCAGCAGCATAACATTCACTTCCCAAAAAATTCCTTGCCTCTCAAAAATGTGCCCAAAACTCACTTTTTGCTCACTATCCGTAACTCCCTCATCCAATTCTTGAAAAACGCCATTTTCTTTTAATTTTTAATTCTTATGTCTCCCTTTTTGACCCTACAATTTAAAATATTCACTTTACCCCTTTTTAAAAAAAAACACACCTTATGTCTTCTTTTAAAATTATTTTAATTACACTAAGTTAAATATTAAATTTAACTTAAAAACATGGCATTTAATAAAAATAATATCAATTCAACTACACCTAGAGAGGGGACATTACAGTATGCAATGAAATGATGTGATTTTCAGAGTAATTAGAGTGAGCTACAATAATATAAATAAGTAGTTTTATCAGATCTTTTTACAATCAGAGCTTTTAGATTGTATATAGTAAATAGGTCAAAGAGTAGCATTGTAAATTTTATTTGTTGCAGTAGCATCCATACGATAAATAACCTCAACTAAAGTAATTAATGAACTAGAATTGTTGACAAGATTATCTAGAACGCAATGTGGGACTCCTCCAACTATGTTCTTAAATCTTTTGTATGTGTTGTGTCATTTATGTGGTTATAGTTCCATAGTTGACTCGTTCAATGTTTGGTGTTTTGTGGCAAGAGATGCTTTGAGTATTTAATTAATGAGACAAATACTAATAACCATGTGAAAGGAAAGTCCCATGCTAAAGAAACCACAAGAACAGGGCTGACGAAAACCAAGGCTTGAGATCAAAGTTAGCCCTAGCTTATACAATATTTGGAGAAGAGAAAGAGTCAACGACTCCACCCATCAACACAGATGGGTTAATACAAGATTTATGATGTTCATGTGAGATGACCTTGTCTAAGAGGTTCCTGGATAGACAACCTTAGGGGAAAGCAAGGTACAAATACTAATAACCATGTGAAAGGAAAGTCCCATGCTAAAGAAACCACAAGAACAGGGCCGATGAAGACCAAGGGTTGAGATCAAAGTTAGCCCTAGCTTATACAAATATTTGGAGAAGAGAAAGAGTCAACGACTCCACTCATCAGCACAGATGGGCCAATACAAGATTTATGATGTTCATGTGAGATGACCTTGTCTAAGAGGTTCTTGGATAGACAACCTTAGGGGGAAGCAAGGTACTTATGGCCCCTGTATAGAACCCATGGCTTACTATCTTACAAAGTAGTTCCACAGAGTTTCTTGACGAGGAAGCGAGGGGACGGGGGGACCAAGGGCCTAACTTTGGGGATGACAGGGAGATTGTGTGGGTATGGTGGCATAGGGGCAGCGGGGTGGTGGTGCAAATACATATGGTACTTGAAAAATTAGTTATGAAAAGATGCGTAAGGAATAAATATAAGAATTGCAAATGAAACTTTGGCATACCAAGTAAAGTTTAAACTAATGAACATTAAAAACATGGCAATGATTGCATTGCCATTAAACATTAACAATGGTGTGTCACTATGTAGAGGTTTTGGGACAATTCAGAAATAAATATAAGAATTGCAAATGAAACTTTGGCATACTAAGTAAAGTTTAAACTAATAAACATCAAAAACATGGCAATGATTGCATTGCACATTAACAATAGTGGGTGGAGGTTTGGGGTCAAGGGGTAGTGCCCTTTGCGGGATCTGGGGGTAGAGCACAAATTAAGGCTTTGTCAAGGGGTAGTGCCCTTTGCGGGATCTGGGGGTAGAGCACAAATTAAGGCTTTCAAAACCTCACAAACCTTCATGGCGAATCTCATTTTCATGATTTTATTGCTTATCTTTTGCAACACCTAGAAGTCCTTGGGACGGTCGGGAGGCTCCTCGAAGTCTCTTGGACATCTTAGAGTCCCCAAACCAAGTGGCGTCTCAGAGACGTCCCCGAGACTTGGGTGACAGCGGTGGGGTGACGTTTCTCCCAAGACCTCACGTCCCAAAGACGTCCCCGTCTCGGAAATGTGGGGTTTTTGGGGGGGGGGGATGCGTTCCCGTGGAAGACTGGAAAATAGTAATGCTTGTTTCTCCTAGTTGTCTTGACCATGAGCAAAGGGGACTAGCTACCTGTATTTTTTTGTTGTGGTTGACATTCCATAACCATTGTGAGAGTAATAGGATTAAGGTATACTGCTGGTAGGTAACAAACATGTTTTGTTGAGGCATTTATATCCTTGCCAAATAAGAAGTTGCTTGAGAACTTAGATAATTTGCTTAGGATTAAAACGTTTCATCTGATTGAATTTGTTTTTGTGATAGATGTTGAGTTATTGGCCTCAACTATTGCAATATATAGGATGTGGGTCAATCTATATGCAATATTTTGTGTAGGAAGGGATGGATCTTTGCATGAATAGACAGTGTTGTCAGCTACAGATTGAGCAGTATCTACTGTACTAATTATACAGATGCTGCTTGGTAATAGCCAATTCTAAGTTTGGTCTAGTGTAGAAATCACTGCAATAAGAGGTACTAACATCACTTAAAAGTGTGGATTACCTTGGATTACAATTATTACCAACATTAATGAGAGAAAGGTCATTAAGAAATTGCTAGCTATGGAAGTTTGTCATTGTACTATAATTAAAGTATTTGATGGACGAGTAACCAGATCACACATATATGACAGTTAACAAAAAGAGGAGGATATTTGGCTCCCTTGTAAGGGAGACAAATAGAGGGTCAACGTATGTCCTTTTGTTTCCCTCTCCATTTGGTTGCGAGATCGGAATTCTGGAGCTATGCCCAGGCTGGGCTAAACAATAATACAAATCTAATTTTTAACCTTCCAAAAACTCTTATTAGTTAACTTTATCGAGCCTTATTATTTAATCAGATTGTAGACAACTCAGATTTAAATTATTGTTAATACATCAACAATTTCATTACATGTTGATCAACAATGGCAACATAACACTTGATCTTCTTATTACAACAAATACAGATGTAGTTCCCCCTCTCTTTCTTATTACAATAATGACTGTATTACATTCAAATGATTCTGGAACAGTAACAATTCATACCAATAGCAATGGTGAATTGGATCAATACAATGCTATTGGAGTTTCTATCCAGTGAAACTCAAATGCGAACTCTCTTTGAGATCACCCTTCGAAATCACTGGAGTTTTTGTCCTAGGATTCCCATGCTTGAACACAAGCGTTCAAAAATGGATTCTGAAAGGAATTTGGTTAAGTGCAAATGATGCCCCCTAAATGGATGTGTTCATCCCTTTATATTTGTCACAACAATAATGGGTTGGCCACAATGTAAAATGCAACTCCAAATTTGAACAATGATTATGGCTAGGAAAAGTCCCCCTTTTGAATGTTATGGTGCCAAAATCAACCATTAATAACATTATGACATTGGCTGGGGTGTTGTGGAGAGAACAAAAAGAAAGGTGGGAATATTAGGGATCGAGGGTCGAAGATACCATAAGACTCATACCACAGGTTGGGGCATTGGGGCTCGAGCAATGGGCGTTTCGATAAATTTTGGTCCTAAAGTTTGACAAATACAAAAGAAGATCGGGTGAAATTTGAATGATGGAAGACATAATAGGATGGAGAAGTCTGAAAATCCGACAAGGACCAAGGAAAGGTTGGACATAGATGGGAAAACAAGAAACTTCGAAACCCGCGACGATTGACAAACACTTAGAAGGCTGAGCATGCCTTCAAACTCAGAGACTTTGGGGACCTTATATAGACATTGGGGGAAAGACAGATTATTACAAAAAGGGAATTTAACAGCCCAAGCATGGATCCTCACATACTGAGTGAACAAGTATATGTGTGATAATGGAGTGAAAGAGCATCCTCTTTGATAGAAATAGGATCAAAATTGTAGGAGCATTCTTATCTTGTTCTTTTCCTTTTGTCTAGAATGGGAATGATTTTAAACTTGGAAAGGTAAAATATAGGAAAGATAATCAGTGAATAGTTTAATGTGGCAAATAAGCAACATAGATAAGAACATTTAATTCTCTTAGCATGAATTTGATATTGGAAAACAATATTTTATTTGGAGTAACATAAAGATCAATTCCCTTCAATTTAAATATTGTTTGATAAAAATGTAATGTGAAGCCAACTATTGAAAAAACGGTTTTGTTTGGAATTAGAAATAACGACGGTTGTATCTAATGTCAGCTTCACTTGAATTGTAATTCAGGGTCATGATACATGCTAATTGACCAGGAATAACCAAGTACTTTATTTGCTGGTTAAGTATGTTCTTGTACCCCAAAGTCATATTTTTGATGCCAAAACCTTGGGGATTGGACTAGCTCTGGGTGTCGTTGTCAAGGAGGATTAACTAAAATTGTAAAGTAGGTGTAGTTGTGATATTAGGATGTGCTGATTATTTACATCTAGGTCTAATACTCTAAACAACTAAGTTTTATATATAAATTATAAATAATTCCTAAGTAGTTCTCTAGTAAATTATAAAAAATAGGCTTTTGGAAAAGGTGATTTGACTTTCCTAGAATATTAGTTGAGGAGCTCTTACAAACATAACATGTTAAATATAGAGATAAAACATTGTTATCAAGCTTCTTTTTTAACTTGCATACCTTGTCGCCTTAGGTCTTAGACTCTTCTCCAATAGGTTGAGTACGCAATGGCTACTTTTAGTTGCTAAAGGCCTGCTCTAGGTTGTTATGTTATTCTTAAGAGAATAACACTTTGGGCCATGTTAAATTGATTTAAAATAGTGAAATACCTTTATTATGGGATTTTGAATCTAGATATTAGGATTAATCTTATCCCTTGCTTTGACAATGTCAAATGGTAAGTTTCTGTGTGATATTTTAGTTTTCTGAGAATCTGGACCACCAATTTGCTTAATGAGACCCTTCTTGTGGACTTCTACAAGAGATTTTTTTTCCATGTACCTCAAATATTGTTCCTATTGGGTGTATATATTCTATCCCCAACAAGAAATGAACTCGTGCCTTTTCTATGTGGTACATAGGCCTTCACCATTAGACTTGCTTTGTGTAATGTCTCTTCTCAACGCCAATAAGGAAAATTGAACAAATATAATATTTTATTATTTTTGAGTCTTGGCACCCAAATGAAGGGAAAATAATATTTAATTTTTGAATATTTTTATATGGGCTGGAGTGGCCCTTGGGAGTAATAAGGTAACAGAAAAAGTAATAAAATAAAAAAATAAAAAGGCAAAAAAGAGTTGGCGCCCAAAGGAGGTTTAAAAAGTAAATAAAAAAACAATTTTAACTTGCAATCTTGGTGGCCAGAGGCATAAGGGAGGTCGAATATAAATACAAGGTCAATTGGAGGCATTTTAGCATCAACAAAATTATCTTTGCTTTTATGATCTGCACTTTGGCGAATATTCTAAGGACAAAGACCCCTATGAATATAGGAGGAGTTGGACGAAAACCTAGCTTCTTCAATGGAGGACATCATGACGGAGGTTCACATGTGCTTCAATGGCGATTCTTGCTAGATTCACACTCAGATTTTTGCATCAGCATATGTGACTAGTTTGGAGGGGCGAATTGGGCAAGTTGGAAGGTATTCTTTAGATTTTCAAGGGTTGCAAACCCTATCAGGAGATCAGCAGGCCAGCGCACTCCTTTGGTAGGGTTTTGGAGTTGTTTTTTCATCAAATGATTGCATTTTGTAGCATTGGTGTGAGCTGGAGCAATTTCACCCAGCTAGGGTTAGAGTAGGAGGCCATTCTCATTGCATAGATTGGGGTTACTTCATATCAGCAGACTTCTATATGTTGCTGGGCATGTTTGGAGCCCATTGCATCATGTAATTGCATCATTAGTTAGATCTGATTTCTAGCAGAGAACTGGACATTTGAATATCAGAAATTTTGGCATATGTTGGTGGATGTTTTGGTGATCTATTGTGTTGATTTCATACTTGTTTATGATCAAACAAATCTGCTATAAGTTTGGTGTTATTGAGACAAATAAATGTTGCTGCTAATGCATATAAAAACTCAGAAATTCTTATCAGCAAATTAGGGTTTGAGCAGAAGTTTAAAATTAGAAAATTAGGGTATCATTTTGCATTACAAAAATCAGAAAAATTGCATATATATTGGTTGGGATATTTGATATTTCACTTTGGTTGTTCCGATTCATCTACTAATTAATGTAGCCTTTCCACATTAGGACTACTTTGGTTGTACTGATTCATCTATTAACTAATGTACTTGGATTAATTGTGTTGAAAATCTTTTATTACAATATTTGGTAGAGCCATATTGATACATGCATTGCATCTATGACAATTTTGTATTTCACATTAATGGATGGAAAATCCATTTTCACTTCTTTTTACTTATAAGATCAGGTATGCTTGTCTTGATCCCTGTATTTTGCTCAAATGGGTCCTATTTTGAGGATGAATTCACCTTGGGTTTGTCTAGGGCGCAACCAACATGCCACAATCCCATTTAGGGCATGACCTGCCTTGTGTTCATCCAAAGCATGACCCATATGCCCAAGTATGTTGTAGATGTACTTGGGCTGTTTGGGTCATGCCTTGGATGAATACAAGTAGACTTTTTCATTTCTCAAGCTTGCTGGCTTTTTTATTGGTGAAGGAGAGTGAAGGTGTGAAGGCATCTTTGCTGAGTCCTACAAGGAACAAATAGCTTTTGCCAAGGAGATTCATTATACAAAGTAAGTTACTTTTGATTTTTTAAAAAAGTTTTTACAATTTTTTTCCAAGCTTATGAGTTTTAGAAAAGAAAACGCTCTAAATGTTTTGTAATTGTTGTTCATTTTTAAATGTATCATAGGGTTGTTTTTTATTGTTTAGTTTTATTTTTGTAAGTTAACATGGCCTACGGTTACGTTTTTGTTTTTGATTTTCCTTATATTTGTTTACTTTAAAACACATAGGTACATAAATCTGGACAGTTCATAATGGCTATTGGGCCCAAAGTCAAGGATGTCTTTTAAATTCGACCAAATATCACCTCTTTGTTAACATATTGAGATGGTTGAGCAACCTTGTGGAGGTGGGGGTTTTCTTTGGCATTGGAGTTAGTGTCATAACGAGCATAAGAACTTGAATATTTGAGTGAAAGCTCACTTGTGTGCTATGGTGTGACATAGAATCAAAATTTGTCCAAGGCCAAAAATCGTTTTTGCCAAAGCAGCATGTTTCATTTGTATATCAAAGAGAAAGAAGCAACAATTATTGTGATTGAGAGAGCAAAATAAAAAAACCATTCCTTTATCCAAGAAAGGATTGCACAAGCCACTTGCAAGGCCAACTTTCACTTCTCCAATAGTGGTTGCCACACATCCTTTCATTTTGACACTACTTTCTTAAGAAGATGATAGCTCTTCTCTTTCTTGCAAAAGAGGCCCAATAGATAGGGCATTTCAAAATGGGGCAAGGACATTGTAGATGAACATATTGTATGTTGCATTTATGCTAATGGGTTTATTTTCAACCTTGTCAGATCACCATATTAACATAAATTGGCGATGACAATTAGTCAAACACTTACAGGTTGTACAAGTCCTAGGTATGAAAAGGTGTGTGCCATCTTATTGGCAAAGGAAACAAGAGTGCCCATTGTTGCTGATGGATGGAACGATTACAAAATAAGGTCTTCAATTAATGTCATTGTTGTGTGTCCTAAATGGGCAATGTATTTTGAAGGCAATTGATTGTGAAGGGAAAGTGAAGGATGCAAATTTCATTGCCAACATCCCCATAGAGTCCATTGAGATGTGTGCTGAAAGCGTTGTCTAAGTCATAATGGACAACACTAAAAATTGTAGGGCAATAGGGTTATTTTTTTTTTTTTTTTTTTAAAGCAAAGATTTAATATATGTGCAAGATAAAATACAAGCCACAGGGGCAATGAAAAATAGAAAATTACAAAGGGCGCTTAAAGTCAAAATGTCTTAACATTCAAGGAAAAGGACTAGAGCGAAAGAGACATCAGGAAGACAATATCTGACTCACAACGAGGCAACATACTAAGCCATTGAATCACACCTCTAGATATGCAAGGTTCTAGCCTTCTTATTGACTCCAACATTCACCATTTTGTCCGCATGTCATGTCCCCTTGCACTAGCACAACTCAACCAATGATCACACCGTATGCAAAGCTGGAGGAAGAGATCTCATTACTCTCATAACCAAATGCATTAAAAGACTAAACAAAAATTGATAATATAAAAGACAATATTAACATATGTTAATTTTCTTTAAGAAATAATTGATTTAATTAAGGAGGGTGATGGGATGCCTCCAACAAATAGACATGGCTAGAATAAAAGGACGCAACCTTTCACACACATAGATATAGAGAAGAAGCCATTCATGGAGGGGGCATCATTGAAGTAGAAAGAAAAGAGACAGATATCCGCCAAGGAGGTATTGGGCATACAACGTTATTCTCAGCAGGTGGTATTTCTGCCACTCAAACATATAATTGATCTATATTATTCTAACTAAATCATTCTTATGACAGCGATCTGATATATTTGTTTGGGTTGATTATTCTTCACAGTGATAATCTGATATAATTGCATTGATAGATTATTCTTATAGCATCGATCAAATATAATTGCATGGATAAATTATCCCTTATATCAGCGATTGATTGATTATTTCTTCATAGAATGCACAGGTGTAACTGATTACTTATGATTCATGAACATCAGACTACACCTGCGCAGTGATTTATTATCTTCCTAACACTTCTGATTACTTATGATTCGCGACATCAGACTACACACGCAGTGATTTATTGTCTTCACAACACTTAATCTGTTATATGTGCATTGATTGCCTTGCATAGATCTGGTCTTATATTGAATTGCTGTTGTTTCATACGTATTGTCTAACATCCACTATCAATTGTTATACGTTAGAATATTATATTCTACTTGTATTAATAGTCAATACTACTATTACTCTACGATGGTTAGTAGTTGAGCTAGTTAGACATCTTAAATGTCTACAGTCATCTACCTCCTCTATATATTGTAATCATCTCCTTTATTAATTCAAGCAATTTCTAGCCCAAAATTGTTTCATGGTATCAGAGCAGGTTTGAGCTTGACTCCCTAAATTAAGGAGGGCTCGAGGATTTTTGGAGGATGCAGTAATTTTTTTGCATGGTCGAAGGTTTTTTGTTGAGATTTTCATGGGTTTCTTCTCACAGAAAATCGAAACCCTTCTCTGCAAAATCGTGGCTTCTTTGTCTGAGGATTTTCATGCCATCAAAAATCAAGGGTTTTTGGCACGTTCTTTCTTCTAGCCGCAGTTCTCTCAAGGGCCATTTTTTGTGGGTGTTTTAGCTGTAATTCGAAAAATTTAGGTAGCTCTTCTCTATATGCTTGTGGCCTTGGCCAGAGTGTCCTTCCCTCTTTGGTATGAAAATCTCGTTTTTCTGTAAAATTAGCATTTTTTCGCATTTTTGCACTTGGTTTTGAGCTCGGTGGAGGACGTTTTTTTGTCCTAGCTTGGTCGCCCCTCTACTCAACTTCAGTTTGCCACGATTTCATGGAGTTTCAAGCCATTTTTCTGGTCTTTTAATGGCGGCCTAGGGTTCATAAATTTTCGTCTAGGGTTTTGACCCTCTGTTTCAAGGCAAAAAATTATTTTGCTTGCAGATTCCTTCTGGGTTTTCTGAGATCTCAACTGGGTCGGTCTTCAAATTTTCTGGGTACCTCATTTTCTGTGCCTCGAAATTTGTGCCTTAGTTTCAAGTTGATTTTTTTTTCTGATTGCAGATCCCTTGTGGGTTTTTCAAGATCTCAAATGGGTTGTCGTCCGATTTTTCTAGGTGCTTCGTTTTCCGTGCCTCGATTTCTGTACAGATCTGTTCTGGCGGCTAGGGTTCCAAACCCTTTGTTTTTCAGTCGACAATCGATGGCTACCTGTTTCTGGGCTTCTGTAATTCGCAGTGTTGCGTGGGATTCCTTTGTTGGGTTTTTTAAATATTTTTTCCCTTATTAAAAAAAATAAAAAAAAATCTAGCTTAAGGGTTTATAATTTTCTCCTTAAAATTAAAGGTCGGTTCCTATTTACCTAGTCGAGGGGTTTTACATTCAATGGGAGGGCTCTACGGTCTGGTTTTACCATTTTTTTTTCTGAAAAAGCGATTTGTACTCTTGGGTTTGTTGCAATATGTTTTGGTCGCACCTCAAGTTGTTGGGGCGAACATCTGCATAACTAGCTTCTTGCAGTATGTTCTCAAGCGTCGTGCTCCTCTGCAAAAGTTTCGACGGTTTGCCGATTTATCCTCAAAATCGTGGCAGCTGTTCTCAGTGTGTCTCTAGCGATAGGGAGGAACAACTCTGTTATCCAACATCAGGTTGGACGTTTTCTGGTCCGAAGTTTTGCAGTTTCTGGGAGGGTTAGTGGCGGACTCATCTCAGTGGCAGAGTCAGTGGCAGGCTCTTGTCTCTTGTTGCAAAGCTTTCTAAAGAAGGGGCAGCCTTCTCTGTTCTTTTTTGGACGGTTTTTTGTACTCTTGGTCATCAACATTCTGCAGATCCAGGGAGGGTCTCAGTAGCAGCAGAGTGTTCTGAAGAATTTGTGACCAAACGACTTACAGATTGTTTTCTGTAGGCTAGTTAGACGATTGACCATTAAGGGAGGGTGTTAGAATATTATATTCTCTATTATTAATGGTCAAAACTCACTGTTGCTACCGATTGGTTGTAGGTGAGGTAGTTAGACATCTTAAATGTCTCTGATCATCTACCTCCTCTTTATATTGTAATCATCTCCTTTATTAATTCAAGCGGGTACAGCCCATAATTGTTTCAACTTCATGCATCAATATGATTCTTTAAGCATTTCTATATGTCATTTTAGGCATGGATTTAAATACTGTTCTTTATGCAGAACCACAACATATATAGCACCTTATTCCATATTAATGACTAAGGATGAACATGAGTGTTTGAATCTGGTTTGAAAACCCACTTGGGGGAAAGGGCCTGAGAAAGCGGTGTGTGCCTAGAGATCTCACTCAAGTTCTGCCCAACCTAAGGAAAGGATGGGCCATGGAGGAGTAGAAGCCCACTCAAGTTCCGCCCAATCCAAAGGAAAGGATGGGCCATGGAGGAGTGGAAGTCCCACTCAAGTTCTGCCCAATCTAAAGGAAAGGATGGGCCATGGAGGAGTAGAGGTCCCACTCAAGTTCCACCCAACTTAAGGAGAGGTTGGGCCATGGAGGAGTGGAAGTGCCTAGACCGCTTGTGAGCTCCACCCGATTCCACCAGTGGGCAAAGTGTCTTCTGAGGTTGTGACATGGATGGGGAAAGCAGGTGCAAGTTGCCAATAGGGACATTACACTGCATCTTTATTATGCTTTCTTCTTGTATGCACTATCTCGACCAATGAGAATGTTGCTAGGAAATGTTTGATACTTTTGATGAAATATGCCAGATTAATCAATTTAAAGTGGTCTTTGTTAACAACATTTATGACAACATGAGAGTCTCCTTAAACTCTCAGAATTTGAGCACCTTTGTCTTTGGCCAAGGTGAGGCCCAACTTTAAACTTGAATTTCTGCATAGTTGTTGGTGGTGATGCTAAGGCCAACTGCGTCACTGAGAATGATTTTATTTTTGAACAGAAGGACAACCCCTCTCTCATAGCTCTAGGGTTCCCTTTGAGGCATCATCAAAGAACAAAACAAGCCTCGAGTGAACCTTCAGAGGAGACTCTTTAATGGCCCTTTTTCTAATACTTGGTTTAGTCTAGAAGCAGTTTGCAATTTCTTGAAGGAGGGATTGAATTGAAATAGTAGTAACTGAAGGAGAGGTTTGGTTCCTAAAGATCACCAAATTTTTAGCTTTCCAAATCTCCAAGAAGAGGTGTCTAGGAATGATTTGCTTAACAGTTAAGAGCCATTGCTCACCTTCTTGGAAAACAGAAAGGGAATAATAATTGCAGCCAAGGACCAAAAGGTAATGCCACACTTCTTTGGTAAAATCACAATGGATGAAAACATTGTTTCTGGTTTTTTCAGTAGCTTTGCAAAGAGTGCACTAGTTAGGACCCTCCACCCCTCTGCTCATCAAGTTGGTAAACGTGAGTTGCTGATTTGCATTGTTAGCTATAAGAAAAAAACGATCTTATGAATACTTGCATTTTGCTAAATGAGCCTCTATCTTGGCATTGTAGGGTAGGTGCCTCTCAACATTTGACAACCTTTGTTGACAGAATTGGACACTGAGCCATTTACTTTGCCCTAGATTAACTTGTCTTCACTTTAAGGGTCCATAGGAATTCTGCCCTCCATGGAAGAGAGAAAGGTCAGCCATTTAGTGTGTAAATAGGGGGGAAGCTTAATTTCACTCCTGCATTTAATCTTAGGAATGCCTTGAAAGTTCACAACTTAATTGAGGATTGAGATATGTTGTGAAGCAAATCCAAATTTTCTAGAGATTTGGGGTCTTTATTGACCAAGAATCATATCTTTTGAAAAGATTCATTTGAAGACCATTTTGAGGTAGCTAAGACAACTTGGATGAAACAAGATCCAAAGCCTTATGTAGATTTTTCCAAATTAGAGTTTTCACATAGAAGGATTAGAGTATAATCACCCATTAGAGAAATTACAGTTATATTTTGTGAAAAAGAAAGATGCCAAAATTTATCCTTGTTAGTGATCATTCTCTAGATAAGCTTGGCTGGCAATGCCTTTTGGTATCGTGAAGACTTCTTGGCCAGAATCCTTTCTTGCTTTTTATAAGCTGCTCCTATTTGATCAGATACGTTTCTTATTGTCATGGTTCCCTCCTTCTCATATAATTTTTTTATGAGCTGTTCCATCTTGTTCATTATACTCTTACCAGCACACACCATACTCATTCTCATTTGGTAGATTGAAAAGCATATGGTTTGAATTAATGAGAAGAATTTGGGTAGGAAGGGTCAACCAAATATTTACTTTTGAAAGAGTAAAAAAAATTGGAATGCTTAGATATAAGAAAGATTGTTTTGAGCTCACCTTGAAGCCTAAGATCCTAGATATATCAGTGGCTTCCTACAGATGCGAATGAGACTAGTAAATAATGGATTTATTATTGTTGATTTTGTGCAACTCGTTGCTATCGGATAATCTTTCAAAGAAGAGGCAAATCTCTTGGCAATATGAGGAGTGGTTGCATGTTCTTGACATCCATCTTTCAAGATGGTAATCATTTTGGTAGTGGGCATGCTACATCTCGCATAACCTATGCTTCTAGTGTGCAAAACCTTTAGTTACAAGTATTACTTTCTATGCTTGTGTCTTGCTGCTTATACGTTGCTTTATAAACCCTAGTTGCATGCAATGACTTTCTTGCTTGGTACAGTTCAATTAGTTCATTTGACATTCTCATTGTTGAACTTAATGCAAATTTTGTGTTTCACACCTTTTAAGGGTGATCAAGAGATAATAAAATAAGAATTATAATAGTAAAAAATAAAGTTATTGCATTATAAGTTATAGATTTATAGTCATCAGTGAGTATCGAAGATCTCTCAAAAAGTTTTTAAAATGTGAAAAAATGCTTTTAAATTTGGGTCTTTCCAACTAAAAGGTCTGCTTTCCAAGCCAAGATGATTCACAAGGAAGGCCTTTTATTTTATTGAAATATTATTATTTTTCCCTGTAGTTTATTTGAAGAAAAACAATAAGAGTTATTGCATTTAAAATAAGCAACAACAGTGACAAGTTTTAAATAAGAATGTAAAGTTAATCCCAGCTTTTCTTAATAAAAACCCAGGACCTCTTTTCTCAATTAAGATCCAAAAGTTGTTTCAATATTGACATCCACATATGGTAAAGTTTATGAATGTCCAAGGCTTTCTGAAAGTTAAATTAGTGTCATATTCACATTAAATTATTTGTGTGTAAGACAACAGAAAATAGCATTTGGACCAAATTTGTGACGATCTTACTTGATATTTTCAACCAATTATTTGATTTGTTTACTATCAGATCCAATAATACCATTAGAAAAATCACACATCTGTGAAATCCAAGTTTTCTAAAACAATTTGCCCCAGTTGATGAAGGCTTAAGAAGTTAGAGTTATTAGAGCTGTACCCACATATTGAATTACAGAGCAAACTCAGACTGGGAAGATT
>VDFB02230481.1:0-33459 GCA_007258455.2 Sequoia sempervirens | reverse complement strand
GAGAGAGCTCACTGAATCCTTGGCCTCCTCTGGTAGCTTGGAAAAAATAACCTGTAAATTTTCCCTAAGAAGGTCTACTATGTTTTAAGACTATTGCTTTATGATAATATTATATTAACACTATATAAATATTAAATAGTATTAATCCTTTAATAAATAGTCATTTTTTATTAGTATGAATCTAATATTGATTTGAGTTTTAAAAAATTATTAATATTCTAATATAATGTTCATCATTTATATTATATTATTATTAGTATATTAAATTAGTATCAATATTAGTATTATATTAGAAATCATTAATATTCTAATAAAATACTCATGATTTAATAATAATACTATATAATATTATATTCTAATATAATATTATATTCTAATATAATATTCATGGTTTAATAATAATACTATATAATATTAATTTATTTAAGAAATAGTATTTTTTAAAATTTTCCCAACATTTCAGTTTTTTTGGTTTTTTTGTGACTCTGATATGCCCTCTCTTCTTGATTTGGGATTGTTGAATATTCAGAGTTTTCCATCAAATTGCAACAAGTAGTAATTACTGCAGCCTCCCTTATCTGCTTCACAAAATGGTTATTGGCTTTCTTTTTTGGAGATTGATTTTGGCTCAGATTTTTGAATTTCCTTTTCCTGCCTACTGAATAATAATGTCTTCCACCCACTGTAAAGGAGTGATCACAATTGGGACATTGAAACCTTGGTCGAGCAAACTTGCATTTCATTTTATTATTAAGATAACAAAATTGGGCAGCTCTAAAACTGCAATGGGGACAAACTATTTTGCAAGACCTGAAGAGAGTGCTCACTGAATCCTTGGCCTCCTCTGGTAGCTCAAAAAAATTAACCTGTAAATTTTCCCTAAGAAGGTCTACTATGTTTTAAGACTATTGCTTTATGATAATATTATATTAATACTATATCAATATTAAATAGTATTAATTCTTTAAGAAATAGTCATTTTTTATTAGTATGAATATAATATTTATTTATGTTTTAGAAAATCATTAATATTCTAATATAATGTCTATCATTTCTATTATATTAATATTAGTATATTATATTAGTATTATATTAGAAACTCATTTGATTTATTTTTAGAAAACTACAATGACTTCAATATAATACTCATGATTTAATAATAATACTATATAATATTATATTTTAATATAATATTCATGATTTAATAATAATACTATATAATATTATATTAGTATTAATTTATTTAAGAAATAGTGTTTTTAAAATTTTCCTAACATTTTTGTTTTTTTGTTTTTTGTTTTTTGTGACGGATGTGCCATCTCTTCTTAATTTGGGATTGCCAAATATTGAGAGTTTTCCATCAAATTGCAACAATTAGTAATTACTGCAACCTCCCTTATCCCATTTCCCAAAATGGGTACGCTTTATGGGGATTGATTTTGGCCTGTATTTTTGAATTTCCCTTTTCTGCTTGCTGAATAAACAATGTTCCCACCCAATCGGGGAAGGAGTGATCATCACAATCGACATTGAAACCTGGATGAGCAAACTTGCATTTCATTTTATTATTAAGATAACGAAATTGGGAATCTCTAAAACTGTAATGGGGACAAACTGCTTTGCAAGACCTAAAGAGAGAGCTCATTGAATCCTTGGCCTCCTCTGGTAGCTCAGAAAAATTAACTTGTAAATTTTCCCTAAGAAGGTCTACTATGTTTTAAGACTATTGCTTTATGATAATATTATATTATTAATATTAAATAGTATTAATTATTTAAGAAATAGTCATTTTTTATTAGTATGAATATAATATTGATTTGAGTTTTAGAAAATCATTAATATTCTAATATAATGTTCATCATTTCTATTATATTAATATTAGTATATTATATTAGTATTATATTAGAAACTCATTTGATTTATTTTTTAGAAAATCATTAATATTCTAATATAATACTCATGATTTAATAATAATACTATATAATATTATATTTTAATATAATATTCATGATTTAATAATAATACTATATAATATTATATTAGTATTAATTTATTTAAGAAATAGTGTTTTTTAAAATTTTCCTAACATTTTTGTTTTTTTGTTTTTTGTTTTTTGTGACGGATGTGCCATCTCTTCTTAATTTGGGATTGCCAAATATTGAGAGTTTTCCATCAAATTGCAACAATTAGTAATTACTAAACCTTATCTCCAAGCTTCCCAAAAATGGGCATTGGCTTTCTTTATGGGGACTGATTTACCTAGATTTTGAATTTCCTTTTCCTACCTATTGAATAATAATGTCTTCTAGCCACTATAAAGAAGTGATCACAACTGGGACATTGAAACCTTGGCTGAGCAAACTTGCATTTCATTTTATTATTAAGATAACGAAATTGGGCATCTCTAAAACTGTAATGGGGACAAACTGGTTTGTAAGAGCTGAAGAGAGAGCTCACCGAATCCTTGGCCTCCTCGTAGCCTTCCTCAAAAATTAACTTGTAAATTTTCTCAAGAAGGTCTAGCCATGTTTTAAGACTATCATATGATAATATTATATTATTAATATTAAATAGTATTAAATTATTTAAGAAATAGTCATTTTTTATTAGTATTGAATATAATATTGATTTATTTTAGAAAATCACACATTCTAATATAATGTTCATCATTTCATTATATTAATATTAGTATATTATATTAGTATTATATTAGAAATCATTTGATTTATTTTTTAGAAAATCATTAATATTCTAATATATAATACTCATGATTTAATAATAATACTATATAATATTATATTTTAATATAATATTCATGATTTAATAATAATACTATATAATATTATATTAGTATTAATTTATTTAAGAAATAGTGTTTTTAAAATTTTCCTAACATTTTTGTTTTTTTGTTTTTTGTTTTTTGTGACGGATGTGCCATCTCTTCTTAATTTGGGATTGCCAAATATTGAGAGTTTTCCATCAAATTGCAACAATTAGTAATTATTGCAACCTCCCTTATCTGTTTCCCAAAATGGGTATTGGCTTTCTTTTATGGGGATTGATTTTGGCCTAGATTTTTGAATTTCCTTTTCTTGCTTGTTGAATAATAATGTCTTCCACCCACTGTAAAGGAGTGATCACAACTGGGACATTGAAACCTTGGATGAGCAAACTTGCATTTCATTTTATTATTAAGATAACGAAATTGGGAATCTCTAAAACTGTAATGGGGACAAACTGCTTTGCAAGACCTAAAGAGAGAGCTCATTGAATCCTTGGCCTCCTCTGGTAGCTCAGAAAAATTAACTTGTAAATTTTCCCTAAGAAGATCTACTATGTTTTAAGACTATTGCTTTATGATAATATTATATTATTAATATTAAATAGTATTAATTATTTAAGAAATAGTCATTTTTTATTAGTATGAATATAATATTGATTTGAGTTTTAGAAAATCATTAATATTCTAATATAATGTTCATCATTTCTATTATATTAATATTAGTATATTATATTAGTATTATATATTAGAAACTCATTTGATTTATTTTTAGAAAATCATTAATATTCTAATATAATAATTTCATGATTTAATAATAATAATACTATAATATTATATTTTAATATAATATTCATGATTTTAATAATAATACTATATAATATTATATTAGTATTATTTTTTTTTTAAGAAATAGTCATTTTAAAATTTCCTAACATTCTTAAAATTTTTGTAACTAATTTTCTAACCTCCTATAGGGGCCATGCTACCATTGTAGGGTCTATTTAAAATCTTATAATTTAAATATTAATATGAAAACTTTTGTAATTTTTATTTAATTTTTGTTGGTGTGGAGAACTTGGGAGAGCTATGGAGACTTGTGATGAGAGTTGTTCTTACAAATTATTAGCTTACATATTTTGTATATCATTGTGGATGTTTCTTTAATCCTACATGATGTTGTTTACACTTTCTATATGATGCTATTGGTAGACTTGGTATGCATTGAAATTTTTCAGATTTACATTACCCATGTAATGGGAGCTCTTGGATGTGTATGCCATTTATGATAGGTTTACACATGGAGTTTATGATTGCAACAAACTCAGTACTGGATTTATTGGCTAGGGGTTGAATGTGGTTTGGAAACATATAATCCCTCTTGGTGGCTGCTAAAGTAGAGAGCTATCCTGCAAACTGACTAGTCATCATATGACTTGAATGGTATTTTTTTCCACCGAGTGTAAAGCAGTTGTTACAACTGGGACATTGAAATCTTGGCTGAATGAATTTGCATCTCTTCTTGTTGTTGAGGTAACAATATCTAGCATCCAAAGAATTACAATGTGGATAGACTGCTTTAGAGGATTTGAAGAGAGAATTTATGAAGTCATTGGCCTCTTCTGTTAGCTCAAAAAAGCTAACCTGCAAACTTTTTTTGAGGAAATATAGGATAAACCAAGGATCGATAAGTGATCCTTTATCTTTCAAATTCATTCATAGGGTTCGAGGGATTCCATTGAAACAATGGTTACGAATACCTGGGAGCTTTAGCATTAATTGAACATAACTTTGTGCTACTTACAATATATAGAGGGAGTCAAGAAAAAGTGATTAAAAGCCAAAAAAAACAAAATGTGAAGAAAATCAAGCATGTGAGAGGAAAAAATCATAAAATCATTTTTCCTAAATAAAGATTGGGGAGAAAGAGTTTCTTGGTAGAGATAAATTTTCAAGCCAGATAGGTTTTCTATAAATAGTAGCCAGTAAAAATAATGGCTAGAATTCCTTAGGGGCATGCAAGACTAATGTCTTTGTCATCATTCTTAGATGGTCCATATATTTTTCGAAGATCGTTCTTGAATTAAATCCAAAAGACTAAAGATAAAAAAAATTTCATATTAGGACAGGGGACTGATTTATGTGGGTGATGAGCCATTAAAAAATAAAACTTAATTTTAAAACTTAATATAAATAACTTTTTAAATAAGACAAGAGTTCCAGGCCCTTTCAAAACCTGTATTTTACCTCTAATCATTTTTTTTAAAAATATGACAAGGGTAAAGAGAGGGATAACTAAAAATAGATTTGAGATTTGAAAATAAAAATATATGAGAACACAATGAGATCCTGCGAAGTTGATTCATGGCTATAGAATAGAGTTGTTTACTAAGGTTTATAAATTTTAAAAATATTAAAAAACCAAATTTAATTTAAAATAATATTTTAAAATTATTAAAACTTAATTAATTTTTTTTAATATATAATTCAAAATTGAAAATATTATTAAAATTTTACAATTTTTAAACAATT
Organism: Sequoia sempervirens; assembly: GCA_007258455.2. Taxonomy (NCBI): domain Eukaryota; kingdom Viridiplantae; phylum Streptophyta; class Pinopsida; order Cupressales; family Cupressaceae; genus Sequoia; species Sequoia sempervirens. The sequence goes on along the minus strand of VDFB02230481.1, from coordinate 28,148 downwards.
TTTTTTAATTAAAAAAATAGATTTTAAAACATTTATATAATTTTTTATATATAACCGTGACCCTCTCTAAATTTTTTAGCAAACATTTTCTTTTTTTATCGGGGATAAATTGTGCAAAAGACTGGTTAAAAAAGCAGCAACATTCATGGTTAAATTTCTATCGAGTATTTGACAATACATCTACAAAAGCAGCAACAAAAATCCCTCTCTTGACCCTTGTCTTATTTACAAAGTTATTTTTATTAAGTTTTAAAATTTGCACTCCTTTTACTCTTTTTGTTAGTGTTTTTTCACGCTTTATATATTTTTAAAAGTTCTTTTATTAGGAAATAAGATTAAAATTTGAAATGTAGAAAAACAAAATAAGGTTTTAATATATTTAATATATGTGTTTTTGTTTCTATTGTGAGATAATGGATAATATAATAGACTTAACTAATGATTCTAAAGAGTACAAACCAATTTCTATTATAGATTTGACAAGTGATGATGAAGATTCTAATCCTTTCAGTCCTGCATCAAATACCTCCCCACAACATTCAACTGGATATAATGATTCAGTTGATTCACCCAATATTGGAGAGACAAACGTAGAAGTAGTTGCAAACTATGCTTCGTCTCAAATTATTGTGTTATGAGAGTTGATTCGTATGGCTAACTGGCATGCAAATAGAATCAAAGAGGGAGATATTGTTGTAATGAACCATTTAATGTAGTATACCCATGCATTGTGTGATGAAATTGCATGCTTGGATGATTTCATACACCAGTTAGGATACTATGCATATTATGCACTTAGGCATAACATTCATGGTTAAATTTTTTTATATGTGTACAAAAGACAAGAATGCTTCTTATGTTATCACATTTTGATGAATTTCAATAAAGTTTTTAGATTGCTCAATTCTATCTAATTTGTTATAAAGTTCATATCCATAAGAAGCTGATTTCTCTTGTATATCCTTGTATGATCCAAAATTTTGTGCTGAATTTGAATAATGGAAATAATCAATAGCTACAAAGTCATTGATATCAATTAGATTAGGGAGACTAGAACTTGCAATATGAATTTCTTCTATACAACAAGCAAAATCATAACCATATGGTTTTTGATATGCCCTCTCTTCTTGATTTGGGATTGCTGAATATTGAGAGTTTTCCATCAAATTGCAACAATCAGTAACTACTGTAGCCTCCCTTGCCTGCTTTCGAAAATGGGTATTGGCTTTCTTTTCTTGGGATTGATTTTGGCTCATATTTTTGAATTTCCTTTTCTTGCCTATTGAATAATAATGTCTTCCACCCACTGTAAAGGAGGGGTCACAACTGTGACATTGAAACCTTGGCTAAGAAAACTTGCATTTCATTTTATTATTAAGATAACGAAATTGGGCATCTCTAAAACTACAATGGAGACAAACTTCTTTTCAAGACCTAAAGAGAGAACTCACCGAATCCTTGGCTTCCTCTGGTAGCTCAGAAAAATTACCCTATAAATTTTCCCTAAGAAGGTCTACTATGTTTTAAGACTATTGCTTTATGATAATATTATATTAATACTATATCAATAATAAATAGTATTATTTCTCTAAGAAATAGTCATTTTTTATTAGTATGAATCTAATATTGAATTGAGTTTTAGGAAATCATTAATATTATAATATAAAACTCATGATTTAATAATAATACTATATAATATTATATTCTAATATAATATTCATGATTTAATAATAATACTATATAATATTATATTAGTATTAATTGTTTTAAGAAATAGTTTTTTAAAATTTTCCTAACATTTCGGCTTTTTTGTTTTTTTTTTGTGACGGATGTGCTGATCTCTTGTAGGGGCCATGCTACCATTGAAGCGTCTATTTAAAATCTTATAATTCAAATATTAATATAAAACCTTTGTAATTTTTTAGGTAACTTTTTTTGGTGTGGAGAACATGGGAGAGCTATGGAGACTTGTGATGAGAGTTGTTCTTATAGATTATTGGCTTATAGGTTTTGCATATCATCGTGGATGATTCCTTGATACTACTTGATGTTGTTGACACATTCTATATGATGCTATTGGTAGACTTGGTATGCATTGATCTTTTTCAGATTTTCATTACCCATTAAGAGGGAGCTCTTGGATGTGTATGCCATTTATGATAGGTTTGCACATGGAGTTTATGATTGTAACAAATTCGGTACTGGATTTTTTGGCTGGGGGGTGAATGTGGTTTGGAAACATATAATTCCTCTTGGTGGCTGCTGAAGTAGAGAGTTGTCTTGCAAACCAACTAGTCGTCATATGACTTGTATGGTATTTTCTTCCATCGAGTGTAAAGCAGTTGTTACAACTGGGACATTGAAATCTTTGCTGAATGAATTTGCATCTCTTGTTGTTGTTGAGGTAACGATATTTGGCATTCGAAGAATTGCAATGGGGACAGATTGATTTAAAGGATTTTAAGAGATAATTTATGAGGTCCCTGGTCTCTCTTGATAGCTCAAAAAAGATAACCTGCAAACTTGTTTTGAGGAAATCTAGTATAAGCCAAGGATCAATAAGTGATTCTTTATCTTTCAAATTCATTCGCAGGCTTCGAGAGATTTCCATGGAAACAATGGCTACAAATACCTGGGAGTTTTAGCAATAATTGAACATAAATTTGTGCTACTTAAAATATATAGAGGGATTGAAAAAAAAGTCATTAAAAAGCAATAAAAACAAAACGTGAAGAAAATCAAGCATTTGAGAATAAAAAAATCATAAAATCACTTTTCTTAAATAAAGATTGTGGAGAAAGAGTTTCTTGGTAGAGATAAATTTTCAAGCTAGATAGGTTTTCTATAAATAGTAGCAAATAAAAATAACAACTAGAATTCCTTAGGGGCATGCAAGACTAATGTCTTTGTCATCATTCTCAAATGGTCCATATATTTTTTGAAGATTGTGTGCTTGAATTTAATCCAACAGACTGAAGATAAAAAATTTTCATATTAGGACAGGGCATTGATTTATGTGGGTGATGAACCATTAAAAAATAAAACTTACTTATAAAATTTAATATAAATAACTTTTTAAATAAGACAAGGGTCAAAAGAGGGATAACTAAAAATAGATTTGAGATTTGAAAATAAAAATATATGAGAGCACAATGAGATCCTATGAAGCTGATTCATAGCTATAGCACACAATTGTTTACTAAGCTATATAAATTTTAAAAATATTAAAAAACCAAATTTAATTTAAAATAATATTTTAAAATTTTTAAAACTTAATTAAAAAATAAATTTATATAATTCGAAATTGAAAATATTATTAAAAATTTACAATTGTTAATCATTTTTTTTTAAATTAATAGATTTTAAAACATTTATTTATTTTTTATATATGACCACAGTCCTCTCTAAATTTTTTAACAAACAATTTCATTTTTTATTAGGGATAAATTATGCGAAAGGTCAGTTAAAAAACCTGCAGGAATGTGGTAACTTGAATTTTTACTGAGAATTTGACTGTACATCCATAAAAGCAGCAACCAAAATCCCTCTCTTAACCCTTGTCTTATTTAAAAAGTTATTTATATTAAGTTTTAAAATTTGCAGTCCTTTTACTCTTTTTTGTTAGTGATTTTTCTTGCTTTATATATTTTAAAGGTTCTTTTATTAGAAAATAAGATTAAACATTGAAATGTAGAAAAACAAAATAGGGTTTTAATATATTTAATATATGTGTTTTTGTTTCTATTGTCAGGTAATGGATAAGATAACATACTTAACTAATGATTATGAAGAGTACACACCACTTTCTATTATAGATTTGACAAGCGATGATGAAGATTCTAATCCTTTCATTCATGCGTCGAATACCTCCCCATGACTTTCAACTGGATCTAATGATTCGGCTGATTCACCCGATGTTGGAGAGATGAACATAGAAGCAATTGTAAACTATGCTTCGTCTCGAATTATCAAATTATGGGAGCTGATTCGTATGACTAGCTAGCATGCAAATAGCATCAAAGAGGGAGATATTGTTGCAATGAACCGTTTAATGGACTATATAGATGCATTGTGTGATGAAATTGCATGCTTAGATGATTTCATAGGCTAGTTAGGATACTATGCATATTATGCACTTAGGCATAAAATTCATGGTTAATTTTTTTTTATATGTATACAAAAGACAAGAATGCTTCTTATGTTATCACATTTCAATGAATTTCAATAAGGTTTCCAGATTGCTTCATTCTATCTAATTTGTTATAAAGTTCATATCCATAAGAAGTTGATTTATCTTGTATATCCTTGCATGATCCAAAATTTTGTGCTAAATCTGAATAATGGTAACAATCAACAACTACATAGTCATTGATATCAATTAGATCAGGGAGACTAGAATTTGCAATATGAATTTCTTCTATACAACAAGCAAAATCATAACCATATGCTTTTTGATATGCCCTCTCTTCTTGATTTGGGATTGCCGAATATTGAGAGTTTTCCATCAAATTACAACAATCAACAATTATTGTAGCCTCCCTTATCCGTTTCCCAAAATGGGTATTGGATTTCTTTTCTGGGGATTGATTTTGGTTTAGCTTTTGAATTTCCTTTTCTTGCTTGTTGAATAATATTGTCTTCCACCCACTGTAAAGGAATGATCACAACTATGACATTGAAACCTTGGTTGAACAAACTTACATTTCATTTTAGTATTAAGATAACGAAATTAGGCATCTCTAAAACTGCAATGGGGACAAACTGCTTTGCAAGACTAGAAGAGAGAGCTCACTAAATCCTTGGCCTCCTCTGGTAGCTCAGAAAAATTAACCTATAAATTTTCCCTAAGAAGGTCTACTATGTTTTAAGACTATTGTTTTATAATTATATTATCTTAATACTATATCAATATTAAATAGTATTATTTCTTTACGAAATAGTCATTTTTTATTAGTATGAATCTAATATTGATTTGAGTTTTAGAAAATCATTAATATTTTAATATAATGTTCATCATTTATATTATATTAATATTAGTATTATATTAGAAAATCATTTGATTTTTCTCTTAGAAAATCATTTATATTCTAATATAATACTCATGATTTAATAATAATACTATATAATATTATATTCTAATATGATATTCATGATTTAATAATAATACTATATAATAATATTAGTATTTTTTTTTTAAGAAATAGTTGTTTTTGAAATTTTCCTAACATTTTGACTTTTTTGTTTTTTGTTTTTTTTCTAATGGATATGTTGATCTCCTATAGGGGCTGTGCTGCCATTGTAGGTCTATTTAAAATATTATAATTTAAATATTAATATAAAAACTTTTGTAAATTTTTAGGTACTTTTTGTTGGTGTGGAGAACTTGGGAGAGCTATGGAGACTTATGATGAGATTTGTTCTTACAGATTATTAGCTTACAGGTTTTGAATACTGTTGTGGATGATTCTTTGATACTACATGATGTTTACACTTTCTATATGATGCTATTGGTAGACTTGGTATGCATTGATCTTTTTTAGATTTACATTACCCATGCATTGGGAGCTCTTGGATGTGTATGTCATTTATGACAAGTTTGCACATGGAGTTTATGATTACAAAAAATTCGGTAATGGATTTATTGGCTGGGGGGTGAATATGGTTTGGAAACATATAATTCCTCTTGGTGGTTGCTGAAGTAGAGAGCTTTCCTACAAACTGACTAGTCGTCAAATGACTTGAATGGTATTTTCTTCCACTGAGTGTAAGTAGTTGTTATAGTTGGGATATTGAAATCTTGGCTGAATGAATTTGCATCTCTTGTTGTTGTTGAGGTAACGATAATTGGCATTTGAAGAATCGCAATGGGGATAGACTGCTTTAGAGGATTTGAAGAGAGAATTTATGAAGTCCTTGGCCTCTTCTGATAGCTCAAAAAAGCTAACCTGCAAACTTGTTTTGAGGAAATCTAGTATAAACCAATGATCTATAAGTTATTCTTTATCTTTCAAATTCATTCACAGGATTTGAGGGATTTCCATGGAAACAATGGCTACGAATACCTGGGAGTTTTAGTAATAATTGAACATGACTTTGTACTACTTACAATATATAGAGGGAGTCAAGGAAAAGTCATTAAAAAGCAAAAAAAAAAAGAAAAACGTGAAGAAAATCAAGCATGTGAGAGGAAAAAATCATAAAATTGTTTTTCCTAAATAAAGATTGGGGAGAAAGAGTTTCTTGGTAGAGTTAAATTTTCAAGCTAGGCAGGTTTTCTATAAATAGTAGCCAGTAAAAATAATGGCTAGAATTCCTTAGGGGCATGCAAGACTAATGTCTTTGTCATCATTTTCAGATAGTCCATATATTTTTCGAAGATCGTGCTTGAATTTAATCCAATAGTCTGAAGATAAAAAAAAATTCATATTAGGACGGGGGACTAATTTATGTGGGTGATGAACCATTAAAAAATAAAACTTAATATATATAATAAGATAAGGGTTATGAGCCCTATCAAAACCTGTATTTTACCTCTAATATATTTTTTTTAAATAAGACAAGGGTCAAGAGAGTGATAACTAAAAATAGATTTCAAATTTGAAAATAAAAATATGAGAGCACAATGAGATCCTATGAAGCTAATTCATGGCTATATCACACAGTTGTTTACTGAGCTTTATAAATTTTAAAAATATTAAAAAAACAAATTTAATTTAAAATAATATTTTAAAATTATTAAAACTTAATTAAAAAATAAATTTATATATAATTTGAAATTTAAATATTATTAAAAATTTACAATTGTTAAACAATTTTTTTTTTTAAATAAGAGATTTTAAAACATTTATTTATTTTTTATATATGACCATGACCCTCCTTGAATTTTTTAGCAAATAATTTCATTTTTTTTCAAAGATAAATTGTGCGAAAGGTTGGTTAAAAACTTAAAGGAACATGGTAACTTGAATTTCTACCAAGTATTTGACAGTACATCCACATAAGTAGCAAAAAAAATCCCTCTCTTGACCCTTGTCTTATTTAAAAAGTTATTTATATTAAGTTTTATAATTTGCACTCCTTTTACTCTTTTTGTTAGTACTTTTTCATTCTTTATATATTTTTAAAGGTTCTTTTATTAGGAAATAAGATTAAAATTTGAAATGTACAAAAGAAAAATAAGGTTTTAATATATTTAATATATGTGTTTTTGTTTCTATTGTTAGGTAATGGATAATATAATAGACTTAACTAATGATTCTGAAGAGTACACACCGCTTTCTATTATAGATTTGATAAGTGATGATGAAGATTCTAATCCTTTCATTTGTGTGTCAAATACCTCCCCACAACATTCAATTGGATCTAATGATTCAGTTGATTCACCCGATGTTGGAAAGACGAATGTAGTAGTTGTAAACTATGCTTTGTCTTGAATTATCAAATTATGGGAGCTGATCCTACAGCTAGTTGGCATGTAAATAACATCAAAGAGGGAGATATTGCTGCAATGAATAGTTTAATGGAGTATACACATGCATTGTGTGATGAAATTGCATGCTTAGATGATTTCATACACCAACTAATTGGATACTATGCATATTATGCACTTAGGCATAATATTCAAGGTTAATTTTTTTTATATGTATACAAAAGACAAGAATGCTTCTTATGTTATCGCATTTCAATGAATTTCAATAAAGTTTCCAAATTGCTCAATTCTATCTAATTTGTTATAAAGTTCATATCCATAAGAAGCTGATTTCTCTTGTATATCCTTGCATGATCCAAAATTCTATGCTGAATCTGAATAATGGCAACAATCAGCAGCTACAAAGTCATTGATATCAATTAGATTAGGGAGACTAGAACTTGCAATCTGACTTTCTTCTATACAACAAGCAAAATCATAACCATATGCTTTTTGATATGCTCTCTCTTCTTGATTTGGGATTTCTGAATATTGAGAGTTTTCCATCAAATTGCAACAATCAATAATTACTGCAGCTTCCCTTACCTGCTTCCCAAAATGGGTATTGGCTTTCTTTTTGGGGATTGATTTTGGCTCAGATTTTTGCATTTCCTTTTCCTGTCTGTTGAATAATAATTTCTTCCACCCATTGTAAAGGAGTGATCACAAGTGGGACATTGAAACCTTGGCAAAGCAAACTTGCATTTCATTTTATTATTAAGATAACGAAATTGGGCATCTCTAATACTGCAATGGGGACAAACTACTTTGCAAGACCTAAAGAGAGAGCTCACTGAATCCTTGGCCTCCTCTGGTAGCTCAGAAAAATTAACTTGTAAATTTTCCCTAAGAATGTCTACTCTACTTTAAGACTATTGCTTTATGATAATATTATATAAATACTCTATCAATATTAAATAGTATTAATTCTTTAGGAAATAGTCATTTTTTATCAGTATGAATCTAATATTGATTTTAGTTTTAGAAAATCATTAATATTCTAATATAATGTTCATCATTTATATTATATTATATTAGTATTATATTAGAAAATCATTTGATTTATTTTTTAGAAAATCATTAATATTCTAATATAATACTCATGATTTAATAATAATACTATATAATATTATATTCTAATATAATATTCATGATTTAATAATAATACTATATAATAATATATTAGTATTAATTTTTTTTAGAAATAGTCATTTTAAATTTTTTCCTAACATTTCATCTTTCTTTTTTTTTGTGACAGATGTGTTGACGTCGTATAGGGGTGGTGCTGCCATTGTATAGTTGGGATTAGAGTTAGGTTCAATATTATATTATTATCAATATTTTATTATTAATAAATCTCTTTCTTTTTATTTTTATTTTTAAATAAATAAATATTATTAACCAAATTCTTAATTGGGGAGAACTATCTAAAATTGATTTATTAAAAAAAAGAAGAAACTTTTGATAATGTTTTGGATAAGGATAAAAAAGTGATGGTGGATTTTTTTAAATAAATATTTCTAATATGTCTCATTTTTTATATATTTTTAAAATAAATAAATATGATTAACCAAATTCTCAATTGGAGAGAACTATTAAAATTGATTTATTCAATTAAAGTAGAAACTTAACAATTTGGATAATGTTTAGGATTGCAATTAAATGACATCCTATTTCCAACATTCTCCCACTTGACATTATACATTGCAATTATTCTAAACAAGGAATCACTATTATAAATCAAGTACAAGACTCAAGACCAATGGCCTTCCTACACCAACTAATCAATCCATGCTAACTTCAAATGCAACTTGCATAATCATGAAGCTCCAAACAAATGATTAAAACCAAGAGAAATTATCTGTAGGAACTGGTTTCATAAGATAATCTGCAACATTAATTAAAGTGTCAACTTTCTCAATTAATACCTTCTCACTCTCAACCATTTCTCGTACAAAGTGATATTGAACATCAACATACTTAGTACAAGCATGATACATAGGATTTTTGACTAAACACATAGCACTCTAACTACCACATTCAAGTTGAACTTACTTGCAATTAAAACCAATACCTTTCCCAAGTCTCTGTACCCAAACTACCTCTTTGGAGGCATGTGAAACCGTCGAGTGTGTTGAACTCACATACAACCAAGGTGTAGGCTTCTCAATATTTACTGTTGAATTTTTTCTTCTTCTTATAAGTAACCATTCCAACATATATCTCTTACCATAAGAGAACTCAAGCCTCACCTATTTCTCCAAGTATCCATGAGGACCTGTAACCAACCAATCCATGCCAAACTCCAAATGCAACATAGCACTATCATGAATTAATCAAGCAAATGATTAATGTACCCAATACTTAAGAGAACTACACAAGATCAATGTCAAATCTTTAACCATGAATCAAGAACATAAACATGAAAACATGATCTAACCATCTCCTACTAGGAGATCACATGCACCATAACATATATACATCCTGGTCTCAAAAGAACAAGTACCATGCCAAACTCTAAATGCATATCAAGAGAAAACCATGACATAATAGCAACCACTCTAAACCAAGAAAAAATCATATCCCCAATAACATGAATACAATCTTACCAATGATGCATCCACGTCACTGCCAACAAATCCCACTAAACTATGGTACGAGCTACACATGGCATCATGAATACCATCCTCCTCATGAAGATCACTCTTTAACATTAAGAAAAGAGTCATCACTAACATTTTTACATGAAATGATCAAAGCATGATTACCGTCATCTAAGGATTCCTTTGTAGAAGAATCAAAACTCTTTTTCTTGTTCTTACGATCCTTCTTCACATGTCTCGGTTTACCATAGTTCCAACACTTTATCTTACCATCCTTCTGATGTACCCTTCCATTCCTTGTCTCCCTTAGGTTCCTTTTTCTTAGGCCTACCCTTTTACAAACAATTCATCTTCGATTTTCATTTTAGACTTCCTCCTCATCTCCTTTGATAGGAGAGTAGGAATTATATTTTCCATCTTCGGATCTGCAACACTACCACTGATAGCAACAATTAGATTTTCCCAAGATTCTGGTAAAGAAAAAAGTAACAATATATATTTATCTTCATCTTCCATCTTTACATCTACAAATGCTAACTGACTTAGAATCAAATTAAAAGCATTCGAATGATTTGCAACAGAATCACCATCTTTCATCTTTAAAGAATACAATTGTCTTTTCAGATAAAACTTATTAGTAAGACTTTTGGTTTGATAGTGTGTGCAAGTGTTATTACCTCCTAATATGCAGAACTATTTAAGAAATTCAAAGTAAAGAACACTAGACCACCTCAAGATTGGGCTACATTGAACACAAATAAAAGAAAGATAAAAGAAAGAAAGTATACCTTTTACTTGTGTTGATCCTTGGTTGGCCCTTGATGCAACTTGAGTGTGTGCTCCGTGGATGAAAAATGATCTAAAATGAGATGAAAAGGAGTGAAGATGCAATGGAAGATGAAAATTATGAAGGTGGTTATGTGATAGTCTAAGCAAAATGGATACAAGAGGATGGGATGAAAGCTTAAAAGTGTGCAACAATGAAGGATGAAAACTAAGTATGCAAAAGAGTGCTTAAATGGCTTGAGAGAATAAGTTTGATAAAAAATGCATAAGGTCCTCTAAATGAATGAGAAGGGGGGTTATTTATAGAAGAAACTTAATTCTATAGAGATTTCAATGGTTAGGATTGAGCCACCATGGCCAAGATGGAGGGCTATGGTGAGTTGAGGACTCACAAGCCCTCACATCTTGCCATGTGGAGGATGAAGTGTCCAAATGACATGGTGAGATGGAAAGGGTACAAATGATGTGGAAGAAGGACAAGTAATTTGAAAGTACCTTGGGAGAGGAGAAGATTTCTTCAAAAAGGAACTTTTTGTTCCCATATGAGAGGAAAGTGACATATGAGGAATTTTAGTATTCCTCAAAAAGCTCCATGGGGAAGAGAAAAGTGGTTGGAGAAATAAATGTGAATTTTAAATTCATATGATTGGAAGGGAGAAGGTGGTTGGTAGAATAAACATGAATTTTAAATTCATATGAGGAGCACCTTGTGGATAAGATGAGGTTCTTATGAAGGAGGCTGAAAAGTACCTTGTGGATAAGACAAGGTCCTTATAATAGAAGGTTCTTGGCTTCATGTGACTGATGTGACCTTTCAATGATCACATGGGGAAGAGGAGAATCCTTGGAGGAATAAAAGTCAATTTTAAATTTACATGGGGAAGACAAAAAAGAATTAAAAATTCTTTGGGGGATGAGAGAGTTGACCAAGATACTGATTAGATTAACTAATTAGTGATTAGAAGACAATTAGTGACTAATGAAGATTATGAGCCAACTTGCAAAATTTGGAGGATGTGACACATCCTAATCAAGTATTAGACATGTGCACATCCCTAATGATGGGATTAGGAGGTGGATTAAGATTAAGGAAAAGTGATGGAGGATGTGACATGTGAAGAATTAAATAAATGCATTATTTATTTAATTATTTTGAGGAAAAGGGGAATAAATGGAAAGATAATTAATTATTAACTAAATACCTTAGGGATTTAGAGGACTTTAGGGGTATTAATTAAATAATAGTGATATTAATTAATTAATGCAAATAAGAGAATATTTAGATGAAAAGGGACAAATTAGGACAAATGCAAGTGTCCAAATTTAGGTGTCTATATTTTTCCCCTCTTTGAGATGGTGTTACAAAGTAGCATCATTTCAAAGAATATTAAAACATAGAACCTGGAAGAAGATGGTTAGATTGGAAAATATGCCCTAGTCATTTAAAGGAGTGACTAGGAAGAAAGATGATGGGGGTGAAGATGAAGATTAGGGATTGAGGATGCCCCCTTGAGAGGACATGAATGTTCAAGAGAACATGGGTGTGCTCTCGAAATGGATGCAATGATGCAAGAGTGGATGGGGAAGATGATGCAAAGTGATGGATAGAGAGGATGATAAGTGATAGGAGATTGGGAAGCACAAATGGATTTAAGGACAAAGGTGATGTTGCCCCAATCAAGTGACAAGAAAAAATGGGTTGATGATGGATGGAGTGTGGTCAATAAGGGAACGATATGTCTCGAAACAACTGTTAGGGATCCAAATCTACACCCTAATGCCAAGCTATGAACAAACTTAGCAGGTTTGGATGTAACATGAGACTGCTTTCAGGTTGTGGGCGTCCTACTTGAAAGTAGACCTCCAAATTATGGGCTAGCTTCCCCTTTTGATGTCACCTAACTACTAATCTCTGAGGTAAAGGGTAAGAATTGCATGAAAAAAAATGTAATTCTAAAAAACCTAAGGTGATGCACCAAAACAACCTAGACCTGTTAACAACCTATCACATTCAAACTAATATCATAAAGTTGGACTCACACAACTCACTTTCCAATGTAGTTTACATAAATAATTCATAAGGAGGTCTATAAACAGTGCTTTTAAAAGGAAAACATGGGTTTCACAAGTAACAACACTACTAAACAATAAAACTTACAACCTATAAACATACATCTTCTACTAAACAGATGCCTAAACATGAGACAAGCTTGCAAGGAAAAAATAGATTTTCACAAGAAAAATTGATCAATCATCAACAACATACATGAGAAACATGAAATGAGAAGGTAAAAAATGCTCTACTTTATTAATTCAAAGTGCTTATTGTACAATAGGCCCATATGAGTTACAATACTGCTCCATGAAAAATAGCTCCAAGAAACAAAGCTATCCTACTGCTGGAAAGAAAGAACTGACTCAAAATGTTCAAAATGAACATACTTAAGAAAAATGAACATGTCCATCTAGAATTTTTTGGTCAGATGCAACAAAAAAGGCCAAAAAGAACTTCCAAAAATTGTCCAAACTATCCTCAACATGTAGAAAAGTTAATCCAAGTCAATAGTCACACTAAAAATGTGACAAAAATGCCTCCAAACAACCCCCTTTTCTCTAAAGTTAGTCAAAACAACCTCTCACACATTCCTCATGCATTCAAGTCATCATTGGTCTTCACATACGTATTGACCCACACTCTCCTCATGCAATATGTGTGTTTTGAAAACACAAGACTCCAAAAGGCATTAAAGATAATAACCTTGATTAAGTGATTCATAAAACATCACTTAATCAAGTAATTTTACATTTCAAAGCACAAAATAAGGGGTCCCACCATCGCCTTGAATTACATTACATTTGCATTAAAAAGACATAATAAAAGTGATTTTCAAATCACTTAAATGATATCTTTATACATTGAAATAAAATGCAACATATAATGTCATATCCAAGTGCTTTCAAGAGCATTAAACAAGGTTAAAAACTTCCAAGGAACTTGACCATCTCCACTTTCCTCATTCTACATTTTAAGGCCATACATGGTTAATACTCACTGGTTTTCAAAGGCATCATACAAGCTCAAAAACACTTGGCCAATATGGCCAACCTCCAAATTTCTTGGAAAGCATATTCCAAGTCACATGATGCATGATAAAAAAAACATGGCATCACATGTGTTGTATTGGCACACTCCATATGTTGTATTGTTTGAGGACTTAGGACTTGGAAAGGTTTTGAAACAAAGGGGAAACACTTAAGGCATAACATGCCTAAGTCAATAACATGAGTTTCGACCCCCATGCATTAACACATGTTTTCAATTTTAAAAACATGGGAAGAAAATCCCATCGCCATCAAATAGGGTCAAACCCTAATCATCAAAACACCAAAACAAAGGGAAAACACCATCATTTGGTTGTTGAACAATCTAGAACATGATGCTGCTACCATGGGGTTTGAGAAAACACAAAAAAAGGAAAATTTTCACGAGTTTTGTTGTGACTTCATGAGGGAAACACCTCGAACAATAGGTAAATGTTATTCCGTTGCACAAAATCTGCATTTTTACACCATTTGGAGGCCATTTTTGAGTAGCAGGCTGCGACCATGGACATATTTCTGACCCATCTTGTATCATTTTTCTTTTTTTGTTTGTTGTTTTCATTGTTCACAACCATCATGAGAAAATCATGAAGCTCTAATGGAGGCCATTAAAATGCTTGAAAGTTTGCAAAAAATTGTGAGAAAAATCTCTAGGTAAGTCAAATCGACTCAATTTCCTCTGTTTTTTAAGCAAAAAATGAATCATTTGAGCCTCCAGCTTGATAATAAAGCAGAGAATTGCTTATTTTACTCCATCTTTTAGGCTAGATTAAGAAACCCCAAGTGGGTTTGTTGCTATTATGAAGAAACTTGCTCCATTGGCTGCGGTTGTAAAAATGCAATAGGTTTCATATGCTTCTGATTTTGTTTCAAAAATTAATGACACCTTTTAAAAAAAAGCTTCCGTGTTTGCAATTTATAATAAAACCAAGCTGCTTTCTGTCGTTTTGCAATTTTCTGATTTGAAATGGCATTGTCTATTGCTCACCTTTTGCTGTGGTAAAAATGCACAATATTTTAGTATAAATGAATGAGATTCCATGAGAGGTGGTCGGTTGAAACAAATATATCTTTGTTGACCATTCCACAAGACCATGCTTCCCTTTGATATTGCCATTTCTCTTTTGTGTTCTCTCTTCTTTTCATTCCATTCAAATGTCCTTGTATTTGGACTTTAACACCAACCTAGATGGGTTTTGCATTTTGGGAAGGAAAGGAAAATTCTTCACCTTTGTATTTGCATTCTAAAATGAAAACACAAGATGGGTAAGTTGCCATTGTAGAGAAATGCAAAAAAACCAAAACGTGGCACATTCTAGGTTTTTGTATTTTCTGGTTCATGAAAGATGCATTTGAGATTGTTTGCAAAAGTTTTAATGCTATTACATAGAAAATAATAATATATCAACATCTATAAATCTAGATTTTGGCCATGAATTTTCACTTTCCAGTGGAGAAAACCTTCAAAATGTTCAAGTTGCTCGTTCCCAATAGCTACCTTCACAGTGTACTTCAGATGTAACACTAATTGGAGATTTCAAGTTTGTCTTTGTTTGAGACTCCTCAAAATATTTTTTGAAAGATGTTTGTATTGCAACCAATTCTATGACATTTCCTTTTTTATTTAAATTAACCTTGAGACAAGTTTCCAAGCTTGTCCTCTCTCTGATCTTACAAGTTTCTCCTCCTATAACATCTAGATCAGGTGCATCTGTGTTAAACTATTTTTGCTTTAGTTCCTCAACCCTTGTTTTAATGTGCTCCATTTCACTCTTTGTGGTAGACAATGCTGCATGAGCTTCACTATACAAATTATTGTAAAGAAGAATTGCAACATCTCTTTCCTTGATTTCAAACTCAAAGTCATCTCTCAACTTATTAATGAGTTCCTACAATTTAGAGATTACCCTTTTTGACTCTCTCTTCTTTTCCAGATCAGAGAGCTTTGATTTTTTGTAATATGTCCCCTGCAACTGGTCAGATTCTACAATAATGTCAGTCATATATAGACCGCCTTCTGCAACATGGATGCCTCTCAATGCAAAACATATGTTAGACAACTTTGACACTTGTGTTTCATAATCTGCAACATAAATTTCCCTATAATAACTTTCAACCAAATTGGAAACCTTGCAAAGGAAATTCATGGATACCAAGAAGGATAGGCCCCATTATAACTTGAGAAAACTCATTGCAATATGTATATCCATCATATAAAGGATAGTAGTCATCTGATTCTACATCTTGATGTAGTAGTTCTTGAAAATTCAAGGGAATATCTTTTATTAGAACTTGATGGCTTCCATTCATATATTTTGTTCCACTAGACTGTTCACTGCCTTTGATGCCATGATGTCCTCTAACTTTGTTGTGGACCATCCTTGAACAAAACTAAAAATTTCATTTACTCCCTATCATGGTTCTTGAAGACATCCATGATTGATGTCTCTTTCAAAATATATTGACAAGGTCAATTGGATTTTTTTAATTCCTCACTGTTATTTCATTGGCTCATTGAAATCCTTAAAATTTGTGCTTATTACTGTTAGCAGATACTGTGCAACATAATGCCATTCATTTCTAAACTTCAAAATTAAGCTCTTCATGGGGACTTGACTTCTCCTTTGATCATCCCTCCATGTTTATGCATTGAATTTTCCATACTACCCATTGATTGATGACTTGTCTTAAATCACATTTATGACTGTACCTTAGTGCAAGTAATGACTGCCACTATTTTGATTAGAACTGGGACTGCCCCATGATGATGGCACTCTATTTTTTCTTAACCCTTGTTTGAAGTCATGCATTTGGTGGTCCTTGTTAATTTTTAATGATCTACTCCTTGTATATAGTTTTTCAAGCATAGACTATTCCTCATGCTTATAACTCCACATTGCTTTCTCCATTGTTGTTAAATTTCTATCACTTTCATTATTTCAAAACAACAGATTGTGCAGCCAATGGTGACAATATCTCATGCCCATTAAAATTTACACTTTTTAAGTTATGGAACTTGACTGCTTCTCCATTTTCATCAATACAGTTATTGTTAATTGCATATCACTTGTGGAGGTAATCCTTGGGTCTGAGCAACTCAATAAAATGTAGATGAAAGTTGATCATTATGTGACACCGAACATGGTAGTTGAAATTTTTTACTACCCTTCCTTTCTTCTTCATCTGTAATGTAACCTCTTGTGACTATTTCTTGTTTTCCTTTAGTAAAGTCAAAAGACATTTGTCTTTGTTGCTGTCTTGCATGACATGAGAATAAATCTTGCTATCCCAACCTTCATGGCTTCCATAATAATGCTTACTGTCCCACATGAATCTGCTATTCGATCTCCACAATATTTGTTTCCTTTTTGATCATGTGTAACACATAATTGTATCCCCACTTTGATCCTATTGGGAAGACACATGTCCCCTATGTCGGTGGCCTAAAAGCTCACCATCCTATGTGATGTGTGGCTGTCCAATGGGGTCAAGGTGAGAGGGACCTGACAATACTCTAGATTGCTCTCTCATTATTTAAGAGATGCATAATTGAACTTGATGCATCTTTTGAATCTGATAATGAAAGTTGATCAATTGGTGTGATTCCATATTGATTTAATGCATTAATAATAGGTATATCTTTGATCAAGTTGCTCAATTTTCTTTTTCTTTCAAAGCATGTTGAGCTCTACCCTCGTGGGAACCACATTTACCCCACATGTTGTATTTAATTTGAATTAGAACAATAACTAGACTTGTCCTAAATCTGCACATGAAGCAAATAATTAGAAAAATAGATGCATATTTTGGATGTGTTTGATGACTTCATTGTTTTTTAAGACATCCAAGGTTTGCATGCTTATATAATGCACTTATGGATCAGTTTATACATGTATAGGTAGGTGTGTATTTAAGGATTGAGATCTTTCATTGCTTAGAGCATTGCTCTAATATCATTGTATTTCTAGATGCAGGAGCTAGGAGCATTATAGAGCTAGGAAGGACATAAGCAGCTTGGGGCAGCAACAACATGGCAAGAGGGAAACTTCACAACTAGTCATTCTCAGGAAATGACTAGTCTCCACTCTTATATGCACATTATGTTTTTACTTATTCATGTATAAATTGTTTCTTTATTTTCATTGAATAAGTAAAGTTAGTCCCTTGGCTTGTGAGGGACATGTACACTTCATGATTATTAACAAAAGATTACATTTGTATACATATGATTCTCTTTTCTCATTTGCTGTAATTGAAACATTGGAATGAAAAAATGTAATTTGTTCATTTGACAATCTTTTTCCATGCATATTAAACCTAGCAGACTTATGGTTTATCTTTTAAATGTTTAAACGAATAACACAAAAGAATAAACACTAAACCTGATTTCAGCCGAAAGCTAAAAATTAGGTAACAACAACACAAGGATAGGGAAGGATACATCTCGATGATGTTGATGAAAGCGTTTTTGATGAGGGAAGGATAGAGAAGGATATCCTGATGATGATGATATGATGATGACTAGATCGAGGCTTGTAGCAAGATGGGGAACAAGACCAAGGATGTGATTAGATGATTTGTGCTAGATTGAATTGATAAGGATTGGATTGAGATGTGAGGTGGATAAAAGGAATGAAAATGATGGAGGAAAAAATTCTTAGAATAACCAATCTATATTATTCTAAGAAGATTGAAAAGAGGATGAAATGATGAGGATTGATGAAAATATGGATGAGAGAGATGGAGGATACATGCAATGTAATGGAGTGGAAAATGAAATGCAATCCTAACATGATTTTCCATTTTTAGAGCACCGATTTTTGCTATAGCATAAGACACCAGGTGCCAGGGTATGAAGAACCAAGGCAGATTAGCATCTAATGCATAAAACAAACACAACAAAAAAGAAGGATATCCTAACACCCCAAAGTCACGAAGACCTTGGTCGGGCCAGGCATTAGGATAACCACAAGCACAAGAGGATTCCCCAGCATAACACAAGACTGCAAGGATCTTTGTGGGTACAACATGGGACAACTAGGAAGACAACAACAAAGAAAAGATAAAGATACACCCCTATGTGTACTAGTCAAAGCACACCGTGATATAATGGATCAAGGTGACCATGAAAAGTGATGATAGGGAGCTAAAAGGATAAACAAAAGCCAAAAGCATCAAAAGATCGCCATCAATTTCAAATGTCCTTTGCCATAGGATCTAGGGGATGGATGGGGTTGATGAGGTCTATTAGGAAGGATGCATCCCGTTGAGATTAAATATGGATACTAAACTAAAATATTGATATGACACAGGATATTTAGAATCGATTGGATCTGATGATACGAGTGGATCTCATTTGTTAAGAACCAACTAGATAAGGGCATACTTGATGACATGAAACAAGATGCGAGATATAAGACACACAACTGACACACCCTAAAGACCTAGAGGCTTGAGGGCCAATCAAAATTAGCCTTGCCTAGGTGAAAGCTTAGAGCTCTCATAGTTCGATAAAAGGATGATGACTAACCATGGATAAAAGCGAGAAGAGGACAATGGATACCTCGATGATGGATGAAAAAGAACGAATGAACAAAAGCCCCGGTGGAGGATGAAATGATCAACCTTTCCTACGTGAAAGTGTAGGGGAAATGTAGTTTGACAAAAGAATGATGACTGACCATGGATGAAGGATGATGAAATGACCAGGATAAGTGGATAAAATGACCAGCCCGATATGATGAGACAAGATAGACCTATTGGATAAGATAGGATGATGGTGATCACATGAAGCTCAAGGATGGGATAGTTATCCAAATAATCAAAAGATGAACTGGGATGATGATATGATGAAGAGAAAAAGTGATAGGAGATTGGAAAGATGTGCAAAAGAAGCAGGAGTGATGATGATGAGATAAATGGCATTGGATTGCATGGGGAGAAGCCTATAGCTAGATACCAATGAAAAGAGATTAGGAGATGGGATCCGAAAATAGATGAATGGAAAGGAAGATAAGGAGGGGGATGTGAGGGATTGTATGGATTGGCAAGGAGATAAGGATGGGGAGGTGAAAGGGATGGTATGATGGATGGATAGGAAGATAAGGATGGGAGATGGGAGGGATGCTATGATGGATGAAGGATGTATCCAAGGACTATGTCACAAAGAAGAAGATGCCCCACTTTAGATATGTCATGTGTAATGAGGTAGGAAGGATGGAAGATAGAAGGATGGGAAGATAAGGGAGTGAGATGGATACAAATAGGATGTAGAGATAAGAATGGGAGATTAATGGTAGCATGATGGGTGGAAAAGGAAGGTAGATGGATGTGAATAAAGATTAGGGTAGTGTATGGATGAGTGGAATGAATGCCAAGAGGTGTCCAAATCATGTATAGATGTTTTCCCCTATCAATATCAAGATCACAAGAAGGATGGAGGGATTGGGATGAATGGGATATGATAGGAAAGATCTATAAGATAGGTGGGATGGAGGAGATGGTTGAAGGGAATGCAATTGCCCCTAAGTGTGGAAGTAAGCTGGATGGGGGATTTACACATGATGCCTATTTTCCAGGTTTTCATCATGGTACTTATTCAAGGTGCTTGTTTTCCATGTTTTCACCATTGGACGAATTATTTCTCTTTACTTTTTTTTTTGGATTTTTCTTTTTTTTTTGACCTTTTTGACTTTTTTGGATTTTTTGGCTTTTCTGGATTTTTTGGATAGCATGCACATGGATATGGATAAGGAAGGATAGGGATGTGGATAAAGGGATTTAGAAGATACGTGATAAGGAGATGGATGAAGGACTCAAGCATCAAATTCCAGATGAGTTATTAAGAGCCTATGTGTGAAGCAACTGTTGGATGTTGGTACAACCTTATTGGGATAAATGGATTATGCAAGAGGATGAATTAAAGGGGTTTGATGGGGGAGATATTTAGGATAATGGATGTGATGTTGGAAAGTGTATGGATGGAATGATGGGGTGATGAGATCAGAACCAACATTGGCACATATTGCGGTGGATGTGAAATTATAGGAGTATTAATGGATGTACGATGTGGGGATAATGGAGGAGATGGTATAGTGAATTTTGGGACATAAGGACCCAAAATAGATTTAGGAAATGGTGGATGAGAATGTGTAGCATTGGGATTAGCAACTTTGGATGTTGTTACAAATTTTTCATTTGAAGGCATTGCATCTTTTTTCTTCAAGACCCACATGGTTTTGATTTTTTCTTTGATGGCCCTTTGTGGCCGATGGGTTTGATTTGGATTTTGGATTTAATTTTTATTTTCTTCACCATGTATTTTAGAGGGGACATGGGGAGCTTTAGATTCACGTGGATGTGTAGATTCATGCATTTTTACTTTGGCATCCAAAGTTTTTTTAGTAGCAATGGGATGGGTATAATGAGATGGGTGGTGTGGAGGAATCATGAATGGAGTGATGGAGGTAGGATTTTGAGGATGATATGTGGATGGAGGATGTGTAGGTATGTGCCTTTGTTGATCCTAATTAGGGAACATGAGAGTGGGATGTTGATGATGGGTGACATGGAGGGGTGATGGATGGATGAAAGGATGAATAGGATGAGATAGAGGAGGTGATTTTGGGATATAAGTGCCCAAAATAGACGTAGTACCCGGAGGATGTGTGATAGCAGGTGGAGGGACATAAGGACCCAAAATGGATGGAGTGGATGAAGGATGGGAGATGGAGGATGGGAGGATGTAAGGACCCAAGATAGATGGATTAGATGAAGGAGGAATATGGATGGTTGTTTTGAGGCGATATGATGGAGGAGGAGGGATCACAACAAATGATTTGGTGGAGCGATGGGAAAAGCCTATATTTCTTTTGGAAGAGGCTCGTTGAGGATGTATAGAGGTTGTATCAACATTTTTGGATTGTGAGCCTTGAGAGATATGTCCAAGACCCTGTGTATAGGATTGTTCTTTGACTTGGATGGGCTCTAAAATACCCTGCTCATGAAGGCCTAAACCTTTTCCTTGATAGTTCATGTTCTTGAGCATGCGATCCATGATAGGATTTTTGTTATTCTTGAAGAATGATGCTAGTCCATTATTAGGCTGAGGATGATGGGTGGTATATATGCTTTGTTTTTCTTCTGCAAGGAGACCACCATGGAAGAATGCGAGAGTACCAAGGGGGTATAAAAGTGGTGAGGGGATAGTAGTTTAGGCGATGATGAAGAATCATGAGATGGAGATGATGGGATAGTAGCATCTGGATTGGGAAGTGTGAGTAGTAAGGGATCAAGAGATAGATTAGGTGATATAATAAGATCTAGATTTGTGGAAAGAGGCGATAAGGGCTCATGAGATGCAGTGATTGGATCTTAAGTGACAAGGGAATCATGGGATGGAATGGATGGGAGATTGTGATCTTGAGATGGAATAGATGGGACGACAGGATCTTGATGTGGAGAAGGGGATATGTTGGTATGCTTTGGATCAAGATCTTGTCATGATTCATCTTGTGTGGGTGGCATGATGATGGAGTCTTGGAGGGACTCTTCAAGTGGGGAAGATGGAAGGATAGAGGATTCAAGGAATTCATGGGAATAGATTTTAGTAATACTAAGAGTGGGAGAAGTGGATTGAATTTGAGTGTCTTCAATGGATTGGGTGGATCTAGGAGTAGGAGTGGATTGGATTTGGTTATCTTTGATGGGTTTGGTGGCTCTCAAAATAGGAGATGGGGGTTCAATGGATTCAGTGGGTTTGATGGTTTCAATGATTTGAGTGGTGCTAGGGGTGGTACCATCAATGATGGGTGTGGTACGTAGAAGGGTCTCATGAATAGTGACCATGGATGATGGATTGGGATTGCATGGTTCCATGACTTCAAGGTGTGGAGTTTGGGATGTCTTCTTTGCTATAAGTACTTGGAGAACTTCTAGAGTGAGAATCGTACATACTCTAGGATTAGCTGGGGTGATGGGAATAGATGAAGGATTAGGGATTGGTGGACTAGGATTAGATGGGGGAATGGGATTGGATATAGGACTAAGAGTAGGTGGAGGATTAGGATTGGATGGAGGGTTAAGGTAGGGATATTGGGATGGTGAATTTTGATAGGAGGACGTGGATGGTGGATTAGGACAAGAGGATGTGGGTGGTGTATTGGAACAAAGGTATTGGAACAAAAGATCAAGATGGGAAGATTAAGATGGTGGGTTGAGATAGGAGGATGTGGATGATGGATTAGGATAGAAAGATGCAAATGTTGGATTAGGATAGGTTGATGGGGGTGTAGGATTAAGATAAAAAGGTGTGGATATGGGATTATGATGGGCAGATTGGTAAGGAGGATTAGGATAGGGGGACATGGATGGGGGATTGTAATAGGATTATTGGGATGGTGGATTAGAATAGGAATGTTGGGATGGTGGATTAGGATAGGCATATTGGGATGATGGATTAGGGTAGGAGGTTGTGGATGTTGGATAAGAAGAAGGTATAGATGAAGGATATGATGGATACACAGACGGGGAAGATAGTGAATATCCCTTGTCAAAGATAGCATAAGGATCACTTGTAGGTGTGGATGAAGATGTAACGAGATAGCTTAGAGGGGTGATTGGATTTTGGAAAGTAGTTGGGGAGATCTTACTAGACATGATAACATCAAGGGGATTAATGTCATATACTTCTTGATCAAGACTCTTGTTATCATCATCGACGTAATTAGGGTTTCCCTTGACAACTATTGGTGAAGGACAAGGATTCATGATGTTGGATTAGATGCATGCGGGTTGAAAATATGGGAATGTATGATGAAAGAATAAAGAGGATGAATTGGAAGAAGATGGAGGAATGGATCCTAAGATTTGTTTCGATATCAGGAGACCTTGGATGGAAATGGACTAAAGCTCAGAGTGGGATTGGATTAAAGCTCAAATTAGGATTAGATTAAGATCAGATTGGGATGATTAGATGATTGGATGGGACTAACTCTAAACCAAATTTAGAGGTTCAATGGGATTGGATCACCACAGGATGATTATGACCCCGAATCTACCTCAAGATGGAATTAGATTGATTGGGTGATCGAATAGGGATGCATTTGGATTAGATTGGATAAGATCAATCAATGAGATGATTGATAAGATCCAATGATGGATTTGATAGGATGATGAAAGGGACTCTAAACCACATTCAAAGATTACCCTAAGTGACTTAGGATACTGATTGATCGGATACAAAGATAAATAGATAATTGTGGCACCGAATCCACCTTGAGATTGAGAGTGGATTGATTGGGTCGATGATGACATTTGAATCAGGACAGATAACGATCCTAAGTAGAAGTGGATGATGATGATCATATTTAGACACTTAGGTCAATTTGGATAATAGCTTCTAAAGCAAAGTTTAGGGAATTTGGATCAAGAAAATGACGATGGATATGTGAATTAGGGATGCTCTAAGATGTGCCTGAATGATGAACGAATGATGCAGACGGATCAAAATGTAGATTACAGGTGAACATAAGATGCAAATGACTAGATGAAGGTTAGGTTCACCTATCTATGGGTCAAGTTCGCCTATCTACTAGGCAGGTGATGAAAAGATAAATAGGATGAATTTGAAGATGGAAGGAGGTATCTTAAGATTTATTTCGATATCCAAAGATCTTAAATGAACTGAAGCTTAGATTTGGATTATATTAAAAATCATATTAGGATTGGATTGAAGCTCAGATTAGGATTTTGGTTAAGCTCAGATTAGGATTAGATTAAAGCTCAAATCAGGATTGGATTGAAGCTCATATTAGGATTTTGGTTAAGCTTAGATTAGGATTTTGGTTAAGCTCAGATTAGGCTTGGATTGAAGGTCAAATTAAGATGATTGGAGGATGTGATGGGATTGATTCTACACCAAGTTCAATGGTTTTAACTAGAGGATGTAAGGTGCTGACAATCAGATTTTTCTAGATTTGGCAATTTTTAAAAATTGTCAAATTTTGCCATTTTAGGAAATTTCATAGGATGCCTTTGAGAGTCCAATTTTTTCCCAAAAGATTCCTAAAACTAAGGTAGGATGAATTGCCAACTAACATCCCAAATTTGAGACATGCATTCTGAGTTATTAATGAAAATGATTTTTCAAAAACTGAAAAAATACTAAATTGCGATTTTGAGGGTCAAGATGAAAGTTTGAAGCCTTGGAAATGTGTCAAAATAGGGGCCAATCGACTCAAGGTCTATTGGGAATCCACATGAAACCTCATAACACAACCACCCATAAAATTTCATCCCAAACAAACACCCGAGTCAAAAGTTATGGCCTCTAGAAGTTTTTGCATAAAAATCAAAATCCCTGAAACAAAGTCTAGGTGATTGGGATTAATGAACCGATGATGGATATGGACTCTAATGATGTTCTAAGATGAAGCTATGTGATTTGTTTGATGAAACAATGACATTTGAAGAACATAGATGGATTGAAGGATGAATTATGAGAGAACAAAAGGGGATGAAAGTGTTTAGATCACATGAAACAACAAGGTTTTATGTCCCCAACTATTTGACTCTCTGGATTGGGTAGGGTTGCCTATTCAGGGGGTGAGGTCGCCTATCTAAGGGATGTGTTCACCTATCTAAGGGGCATGGTCACCTGTCTAAATTTTGTGGTCGCCTATTCCCTGGGCCTGGTCACCCCTCTTCGGATGGGGTTGCCTATTTGGTTTCTAGACTCTCAAAATAGTTAGACAGACCCTCAAAACAAGTAGACAGACTTGTAGAATAGGTAGACGGATACTCAGAATGAGGAAAAATATGTTCAAAATGAGAGAATGGATGCTTGAATTGAGGAGAGGGATGCTTGAAAGGGTAGACTGACTCTCAGAATGAGGAGACGAAAGCTCGAAACAGATGAAGGAATACTCGAAATGAGGGAATGGATGCTCAGAACAAGGAAAGGGATGCTTGAAAGGGTAGATTGAGTCTTAGAACAAGGAGAAAAAATCTCAAAATAGATGAAGGAATACTCAAAACAAGGAAATGGATGCTTAGAATCAGGAAAGGGATGCTCAAAAGGGTAGACTGACTCTTGAAATGAGGAGACAAAAGCTCAGAATGGATGAGTAGATACTTAGAATGAGGAAACAAATGCTCGGAAGGGGAGATTGACTCTCAGAATTAGGAGAATGATGTGCAGAATGGATGAATGGATTGACTAAATAGGAGACAAGATCAACTATTCAGGGAGAAAATTTTCCTATTCACTAAAAACAGGCGAAAACGACGGAAGACGACATAAAACGGCTGACATAATGACTTGGATGGAAGATTGGATTGACCATTTTTGGAGCTATATCAACCATCCAAGGGGAACAACCACCCAACCAGAGGGTGAAGTCACTCAACTTAAGGGAATGGTGAACTATTTTGAAGAACGGGCAAGAACAATTGAAAACGACAGAGAACGACTGACAAAATAGTCGAAAACGCAAGAAAAAATGCCTGTTCTAGGGTCAAGGATGCTTATCTGAGAGTAGGGCCACCCTTGTTGAGGGTGTAGTAGTCCAAATAGGAGGAAAGGCTTCCTTTTCTAGGGAACAGGTGAGAACAATTGAAAACAACAAAGAACAACTGACAAAATGGCTAAAAAAGTAAGAAAAAACAGCCATTTTAGGGTCAGGGATGCCTACCTAAGGGAAAGGCCACCCCTGTTGAGGGAATGGTCACCCAAATGACAGAGAATGACTGACAAAATAGCTAAAAAAGCAAGGAAAAACACCCGTTTTAGGGTCAGGGACGCCTATCTGAGGGCAGGGTTGCCCCTGTTGAGGGCGTGGTCACCCAACTAGGAGGAAAGACCACCTATTCTAGGGAATAGGTGAGAATGATTGAAAATGATAGAGAATGACTAACAAAATGATGAAATAGGTTCCTTGAACAACACAACAAGTTCCCCAAACAGTGAATGAATTCTCTAAATGGACTATTGGGTACACAAAACAATGGAAAAAATCATGGATGCAAAGAACAAGCAAAACAACTGGCATAATGACTGAATGAGAGGTGGGAACAACCATTTAAGATGCAAAAAAACCTGTTTGGGCATGGTCGCCCCTCTTCAGGGTGTGGTCACCCCTGGAAAGGGCCTAGTCATCCTTGAACTAGGCTTGGTCACCCCTCTGAGTGAAAGATGAACAATTTTGACTCAAACATATTGGAAAATGATTGAGATAGAGGGTGGGGTTGCCCCTCTTGAGATCGGGGTTTCCCTTATTCAAGGCGTGGTTGCCCCTGTTGATAGACCTAAAATTGACTTAGGAAAAATGACTATGGAAAAGGATAGAAAACATTGCAAACAACAAGAAAAAGGTAAGGCTAACTTGACTAGTAGGATATGCATTGGTTTTTCATAGAAAAGATAATTCAAGCAACACAATCCTATGATTAGGATGAGGGGTATGGCCAACACAGTCCTCTAACTAGGCTAAACAAGGTGATCTAGGGAGTCCTTGATATACACTAGATACGTGAGGCACAACTGTGAACACTAGCCTATCACAAGTGTGAGTCAGGAACCCCAACGAGATATTGAAGGATCAAATAAACTCTTCACGTCTATCTAGGTATCACCCTAGCTTTGATGCTCTGCTAGACATGACGTGACTAGATTGGGGTACAACATTGGCCTCCCCCTTTATATACCTTGTTGGTACACGTGGTTGGATTCATCCCTTAGGTTGATGAAATCCACAAGTAGGTCCCACTAAGAAGAGAACGCTAACCATTTTTGGCTACTTCCCAGGCTCACATGAAGTGCAAGGGGAAAGCTTGAATGATGTAACACCCCCTTGGTTAACACAAAGGACTTAAGTAAGCTATACTTTCTCTTCACCCAAGATCCCCAAATGGTGCAAGGGGATTGGATACATCAATAAATTAGAAACAAAGCACACAATGTATTGACTCCCCTACTAAGACTATGTGCCTAATTAGTGTGAAAATGAAAGCAAAAAACTAACTAAATGCCTTGGTCCTTTCATCCTACAACAAACGTGTTAGTAGTTTTAACCTCCATTCTTCATCAAGCACGAAATAACTACCCAAACATTAGTGAAAACCTTCACAATCACCAAAAAAGTGAGTTAGGGGGTCAGTAATAACCAAAATGACAAAAAAAATCTATAAAA
>VDFB02230480.1:0-11432 GCA_007258455.2 Sequoia sempervirens | reverse complement strand
AAGTCGGAAGACAGAAATTTATGGGAAGTTGTCTCGTAATGGGAAAATACACGTAGCTCGGTGAAAGAATCAGGTCAAGATCATTCACGACTTGAAAGTTATTCAAGTTCCAATTTCTGCTTTTTGCCCTGAAAAACCTTCCGAGCTCAGTTTGAGGCACCAAACGATCCCGGATGGGCCTGAAAATTTGTGAAAATGCCAAAGTAGTCCACCAAAGGCCTACTTTGCAGAAAATCGTCTTTTCGAGAGCTTTCCGAAAAGGTATTATCATTGAAGATCCGACGGTCGGATTAAAAGTTATGGCTGCCGGAAGTTGGTGCATATTTTAGAAATGTGCTAATTTTCAACCGTGAATTTAACTTGAATTTCAAATTGTAATTTTGGCGCCAAATCGTCAAAAATCTTATCTCGAAGGTTGTTTTTGGTTCCAAACCAAAATGGGTCTATTTAGGGGCTTGTTTCTGATTTTTGGGTAACTTTTTGGGGAAAAGAAGTTCGCATGCTGTGAAAGGGGATCTGGGTAATTTTCTGTAAGTTAGTAATTTGCATGTAATACAGAGCTTGGGGATTTGAGATCCTCTGTATGTAAGAAGTTTATTATTGATGAATAAAATATTATTCTCTATTTTGTGAGTGTATTTCTGTGTCTCGGGTTTGCTCCCTCGTCAGATTTGATTAAAAAATGATTTATCTAATTATATGAGGTAATGATAGGCTTAAATTAAATAAAGTTAATTTATTCAATTTAAATGGATGATCCTTAGAGATTGAATTAAATGAACCTGATTTACCTGATGAATGGATTTAATGAACTTGATTTATTTAATGAGTGGATGAATGTGAATGATGCTAATTTCATATGTCTACATTTTTCCCCTCTTTGAAGCAATGCAATTGTTGTGTTGGTTCAAAGAATAAACTTGCTGCAATCAAAATTCAAAATTCAAAATTCAAAAAAATTGGATGCCCCAGCGGAAAGTACACTAGTACATTTCCCCCTCGAGAGATCAAGCGAAAAGATTCAATTTTGAGGGTCGATCTCGCAATAAAGAGGTTCAAAATGGATGGTTATGATGATGAAAATGAGATGGTTTTAAGATGCTTAGAATAACCAATCTATATTATCCTAATCAACTTCAAATGATGATGCAATGCATGTGAGATGGATGATGTGATGATGCCTATATGATTATGCAATAGATGTTTTATGATAATGTATTATTTTATGAGATGCTTAGACTAACAAATCTATATTATGATGATGAACTGATATGCAAAATGTTGATGGTTTGTGGATGCAGAATGGATGCACTAGTGATGATGATTAACTATTCATGAGGTGATGTTAGTGCAGAAAAGAAGAAATGAGAAATGAGATGATGACAAGAGGATCCAACAAGCCAAATTTATGAGCGATGATGATCAGAAATGGATGATTTTCTTATCAAGAATTGGGATTTTAAAAGGGCCACTTACCTTATGTTTGATAAAACACATAAGGATGATGCATCAAGGTATAAAGAACCAGGATGGCATTGCACTTAGTGTGATGGACTTTTGACTCGACAAATAGATAGGAGTATTCTTGTTCACACCTGACATATGAAAACCTTGCTAGGATGCAGTTTAGAAGTTTCAAACACCTCAGACCAAAACATGGAAAGGTATAACCTATCAATACAATAGTCAACAAGCTTCCTAAAACATCCTCCATACATATCTAACAAAGCAATTATTCACCAAGTTATATGACAAGAACGTCCAATAAGCATAGTGGACAAAAGATAATGATCGTTGCCCCATTCCTATCTCTTTAAATCCATTTGTTTGGACATCTTTGAGAGGTTATTGGAATGAGCGCAAAGAGATAAGTCAAAAGACAAAGATAAAGTAAACAAACAAGTTGATGTTCTTCAATACCTGCTAACCAAAAGGAAATGTGTTTTTAAGGATAAGGACTGAAACTATTGCCAAAAGATAATGCCCATTGTAGGAAGGATACATCCTAGGACATGTTAGTGGATGGCGGCACGTCATTTCGTTTATCCAAAGTGTTTTTTCTAATAAATAATGTCCATTGTAGGAAGGATGCATCCTAGGACATGATGTTATCAGATGATTGAAATGGGACTGATTGGATGAGAGGTTATCGACACAAAGAATTTACCAACTTGTTTACATACTGACTTAAACCTGAGACTTGACGTTTTGAGTTTTCATTTTTCACCTGCTAGACTTGTTTCTAACTATTTTACCAAAGGTTGAGGATGGCGATCGTTTATTATGAGTGATGTTATTGTGGGTGTAAGTGAGATGAGGTGGATGGATTTTTTCAAATATTTGGATTTTTTTGATGTTTTGCAATGTTTTGAAGCTTTTTTTGGTATTTTTAAGATTTTGCAAATGTTTTGATTTTCAATTTTCCAATGTTTTGGGGATTTTGAGATTTTATGAATTTTTTTTTGGATTTTGATGTGATTTTTGGATGTTTTTGAATTTTTTGGTTTTTTTTAATATTTTTGGATTTTTCGCACAATTTTCACAATTTAGATATGGATATGTGATGGTATCAGTGCTCTATTTCATATTTTTTTGAAAACCAAGCTAAGGTTGATTGATCAAATCAATGGATTGATGATGATAACATTGATGAGGATGCAAAATAATGCAAGGATAGTGTTAAGCAACACAAGGATTGAGATGTTGATGGGATTATTGATGATAAGAATGCAAGGATTTGATTGATCAGGATCGATGATGATAACATTGTTGAGGATGTACAACAATACAAGGATAGTGTTACATAACACAATGATTGGGAAAGATATTTCCAAGATGATGATGGGTTGATTGGAGTCGATTGATTAGGATTTTGAAGCTTGATTTGGAACAAAATTGTTTTGAATGATTTGATGTGCCGTTGATGTGCAAATTAGATGTGATTGATATTGATTGTTTGGATTGATGTTCAATGAAAGATGAAGCTTGATAAGGAACATCTTCTCGTCAAAACATGCCATGGGCTAGTGATTTGGATTTTGGATTACAAATGCTTGACCACTTTGATTTTATGTTTGCCAGTGTTTGGATCACCACATAAGTTGAATGATATATGTCAAGATTTATTCTTGGAGCAAGATGTAAATATTTTCCCCCAGTGTCTAGCAATGTATGGAATGCCATGGATGGATGCTTGGATAGATGTATGGATGGATGGATATGGTAAGCACCCAAAGGATGCCAAGGATTATCGTGTGATAAGAGAAGGTGTTGAAAAAAATAATTCCCATTTAGATAGTGCTTCATGGCTCAGATGATAGGATAGGATCAATGAAAATGACCCATGTCAAGATGTTTACCGTAAGCAAGCGTAAAGTGTGCACCAAAGTTTCATCAGGATCAAGATAACTTAGACCATGGATGCAAACATATGCACATGGATTAGATAAATGGCTCATGGATGATTGAATTTATTATGGCTAAGATGGATGGAATAAGATGCTTTCACCTGAACTAGTGCACGTAGATGCTCGATTCCACACATGACACATGTTTTCCAGGTTTTCATCACATTCTTTCCCAAAGCACCACCGTAGTGGTTTTCACTAGAGGAAATTTTTTATCTTTACTGTTTTCATGATTTTTTATTTTTTTTGAATTTTTTGAAAGATTTTAAACTCATGTTGAACCATCTGGTGGTGTTGATGTAGATTCTTCTATCATGATGTGCCATTGATAGCCTGTTTGAAGAAGCTGCTTTGCTAAGATACGTGCACTTGAATACAACTTTTGAGATTCCTGATCTACTTCGTCGATACCAGAGTTAACTTTGTCTTTGTGCGCACATCACGATAGAGTGCCTTCTGAATCCTTATGATGAAAGGTCATTGTCAATACATGGTCAATGTAAGAACTGGATATCATGCGCAGAGGTGTGCATGGAGTGTGTTTAGGAATAAAAGATGGATTGGTTGATAGTTTGGAACCTTTGACTCTCCAAACTTGGGAAGATGAGCAATGATGGGTGGATACGAAATTGTGTGTGGAATTAGGACCAAATGCTTGATATACTTTGTACATCAGTTGGGAACCCTAATTTTGCTTGTACAGAAATCTTTGATGGATATTTTTTCCTTTTTTATTTTTCCCCATAGTTTCTTTGACTAATGGAGTTTGATAGGGATAATCTTTCTTTGTATTCTTTGGCATCCATTTGTATTTGGTTTGTTCATTATGCTTCTCAGCTTCTTTTTCTTTGATAACATTCTTTGTACTTTCATTAAAATATTTCTTTTGATGTTGGTCCCAATTCGTGGATGGGGCGATGGGTGGATGAAGATTCATGATGTGGCTGGTTGTAGTATTGACATCAGTTTGATCATAGGGATTCTTCATGCTTCCTATGTTGAGGTTTGCTTGACATGAAGTTGCCCTTAGTATTGTGGAAGTAGTACCTTCATGCTTTGATTCTGCTTGTTTCGAGAGTTCTTGTTTAGAATACATTCTTTGATAAATGACCATCACAGATGATGCTATTTTGATTGGATGATCTACTAACTATAGAACATCCTGTTCTATCTAATTGGTTTCCTTGAGTGGATAATGCTGGATATCTTCATACATGTTGTCCTCAGTCTGAATTTGGGATATATCTGATCCTGATGTTGACAACTCAGTTTGACTATAGGAATCAATAAATTGATCTTGTTCTGAATGAATATCATCTATGTGTCCAACCAAAGAAAGCATCTCATGGGTAGATGGAGGATTATGTGTTATATGGACATGATCATCATTTGCGACATCTTGTATAGATAAGAGAGTGTCCATTAGATCAATGTAGTATCTTGGAGATACGAATTCTTGATCCTGAATAATTTTGGAATCACCTTTGACATGCTTTGGATTAAGTTCTTGATATGGGTCTATTTCAAAGGATGGATTGCTTGTAAAAGGTTCTTGGATGTCATCATTAGGCATGGAAATTGGCTCAATATCCTCTTCATTTTTTAGCAAACTTGGATCAAATGTTGAGTTGAAGATTCCTTCAATATCTACAACCATGAGGTCAAAGGATGTCAATATGTCTTGGAAAGGACCATTGCTAGACTTTGGTGTAATATGTTGATCATGCTTTGAAATGAATTCTTGAGATATGCCCTCTAACTCGTTAGGTGATGTAGAGACATTTTCAACATGGTCCTTGGTTGAATCCTGATCATTATCCCCAATAGTTATCATTTTTTGTGTTTGTGCTTGTTTTTTTTGGGCAACTTGAGTAGCTTGCGGGTATGTGCAAGATCATGGTGGGCCAAAAAGTGACAATGAGGAAAAAAACACGTCTTTCATCAACTGAAAAATGTGAAAAGAACGTGTTGAATTTTTTTAGGCTTGGGTGTCACCATACCAAACACCAAACCTAGTTTTACAAATCGGATATCCGATTTGCAAAAAGCATATATAAAAAAACTCAGTCATTGTTTTTAAGTTATTTCACAGTGAACAACCCATGGGCGCACAGTGAATTGATTCTTCGTGTAACAGATATCCGATTTGGCCATAATTTGATTTGAAAAGGTAAGTTTTTTTATTTTTATTTGATTTGATTCAATTTTGATTTAGATTTGAATAATTTCATATGGTTTTTTGTGGATTTTTTTTTAAAATAGGGTTTTTGATTTTAATTTTTATGAAAAATTTGAGTTTAGAATGGATTTTGATAAAAAAAAAAATGAATGTTTTTGTGGATTTTTTCACAATAGGGTTTTTGATTGAATTTTTATGAAAATTTTGAATTTAGAATGGATTTTGATAAAAAAATGAATGTTTTTTGTGGATTTTTTTTCAAAATAGGGTTTTTGATTGAATTTTTATGAAACAATTGAGTTTAGAATGGATTTTGATTAAAAAAAAATGAATGTTTTTTATGGATTTTGATTTAAAAATAGTGTTTCTTATGTATTTGTATTAAAAATTAGAGAATTTTATAGATTTTTGTTAAAAAGTAGGGTTTTTTTGGATTTTTTTAAAAACTAGGGTATTTTTATAATATTTTCATTTATATTGTCTAATTTTAATTAGATTAATTATTTTTTAACTTTAATTAGGCATTATGGCTGTCAAGAATAAGAATGCAAAACGAAACCAAATAAAAATGCTCCACCACCTCCACAACCATCAATTGAAGACTTAATTCATGAAAAATTGGAGTAATTGAGGGGAATTTGTGATGTTTATAAGAAAATCCCTTGATTATCCCATATGTCAACCACATTGATAGGTTTTAATTACAAATGTAGAAACCCTCTCCACCCAACATAATGCCTTTCATTCGTGGCGAGAAACCATGAGGTAATATTATGCATGTGGATTGTCTTATGATAATGTGAAAGATCTCCAAATAAAAAAATCCCAAATAGCCTCTTTATTTATTAACCCCAGTACTGGTTTTCTAGTTAATGTTAACAAACCAAAACTTTCTATAAAATTGTGCACGCATAGGGGCATAGTAGATAACTTTTGGGATTGTTGGTATATGGTTTTTGATAAACCACCCAACAATAATCTTGATGTACCTTTTTACTTTATTAAAAAATTATATGCTAAGTTTTTGTTAGGGCATCATGTCAATTACTTTGACATTAAAACCTTCCAAGGCGTTGGTGGAGGTATGCCCCAAGATAGGCTAGGGGCAGCTAGAGTAGTCAGGCACCCACATGTTCCCCGTACTCCCCTTCCTCTGCCACCTCCAGTACAACATCCAGATATTACAGAGGATGCAGCCACACAAACTATCCAGGCCATTCACTCTTTGAGTGGTCTTTTGGTTTCCCATGCTTCTTCAGTAGCTCAACCATAGTTTGGTGA
Source organism: Sequoia sempervirens (assembly GCA_007258455.2). NCBI lineage: Eukaryota > Viridiplantae > Streptophyta > Pinopsida > Cupressales > Cupressaceae > Sequoia > Sequoia sempervirens. The sequence continues at coordinate 4,565 of VDFB02230480.1, read as the reverse complement.
TCTTGGCAATGGATCCAGTGTTGTTGCATCATCCTCCTCGGGTGCACATATTTTTGTGCCACATATTTGCAATACGTGCTAGCAAATATGCTTAGGTCCTATTGTACAACCCCCTAAGTAGCCATCAGACACTTCTGATTATGACATCCAGGATGTGGAGATTATAGCAGATCACATGCAGGGGAGTGGAGAACACCCTATAGAGTCCTCTCCTGCTAGAGAGGTGGACATTGGAGTAGTTACACAGGTAACATTTAAGCTATAAATTCATAATTTGCATTTTTTTTTAAATGAATATTAATAAGAGATAGTATCAAGTACTAATATTTATTTACATGGTCTATTTAACAGTTAATGTCTGAGGAGGAGCTCACATGGGTGACTGATAGCACCCTTAGGTCCATTTTATTTGGACTCGAGATGCACAATATGTATTTTTGCACTCACTCATTTACATTTTTTTACTATATACTTGCTTGTCATTTGAATTGTCATTAATGAAATTATATATTAACTTATATGTTTATCTTATTCTCTGCTTGTAGGAAACACCTAGTTTGAGCGAGGTATGATGCTCTCTAGACTATGGACGCACAATGTTAGATAAGGGAAAGGCAATTGAACTCAAATTTGATTGAATTAAGATTTATAAGATATTTTATTGATTATGCATACATTGACATAGATTCGTAGTTTCATATGTACTTGTCATTTTTATGTACAGGCGGTTGTGAGCTATACATCATTGTTGATAAGTGCCACAACACATGAAGGAGGAGGTGTTGAAACACCTAAAGGAGATACAGAAAAAGATCAGCCTAAAGAGGTATGTGTTTATTTTATTTTATTCTTGGTAAATGTGTTCTTATTACTGACAATTCTATGCTAACTTGGATCAATTTCATGTTTTTTTTCACATATATATAGATTGATGTTATAAAAGTTGGTTTGGTTAGTTCTTTGAGAGGGGTATATTCTAGGAATCTTGACCCTTCAAAGAGACGTATATTTCAGGTAATCAAGATTTCAATTTTAGAGTTCAATTATAACTCAATGTGTATTGATTTTTATGTTAATTATTCGATTTTGAACTATAGAGTATAACTAATCTCAATTGTGGTTTGACTTTTTCTTGTGAAGCTACCTTCAGAGCCAACGAGTGCTTCAAAGAGGCTCCATTTTGATGATCCACCAATAGTTTAGGATGAGATAGATATTTTGGCATGTAAATTTTGAATAGATACCGAGATGGCATATGCCACATATTGTAAAACTTTGTTTGAGTTGGCGTTGATTCCATTTTTGTATATGGACATACACTTGATTATTGGGTAATTTGATTTATATAGAAGTTGACAATCAAAATTTAATTTCCTCCTCATGTGCATGATTAAACTCTTTAGAAATTTAATCAAGTGAGCAATGGTTAAATATTATTTAGTTTATATTCATATTGTTGATTACATTTCATTGCACATCTTTCAAACTCAAAGCATTACTTCACATTGCATAAGTAACAACTAGATGCTGATAGATGAAAAAATTTCAATAACAATATAGTTTTTACAAAGTCAACCTAAGCAGTTATGCAATTATTTCAAATTACATAACTAATAACTAGGAGCAGCTATCAATTGCATTAGCTTGTCATGGAATTCTATGAGACCACATTTCTTTGAGGAAACTTGGCACAAAACTCACAAAAAATGAAAAGAAAGCACTCAAACAAACTTTAAAGGGGTCTCAGGCATGCTACCCCCTCATTCCACACACTATGCAGCAATTTACTCATAGTGTAGGGGCCAAACAATGGAGAAAACATGTAAATATTATATATATATATATATATATAATATATATATATGTGTGTGTGTGTGTGTGTGTGTGTGTGTGTGTGTGTGTGTGTGTGTGTGTGTGTGTGTGTGTGTGTGTGTGTAGCCTAGAAGCATGAATTACAATTAGAATATCACATAACATCATATAAACAAAAACACCACTATAAACTTGAATGTCATTTAAAACTTGCATGATAAATATTCATCATTGAAACTTGAATTGTGGTAGATTGATATACAAAATCTATTGATGCCAGGGTTCAATTTGTATGATATAGAAAAAATAAGACAACTAAGTAGAGTTATCAACATTCTTCAAAAATCATAAGAATTATTTTAGTACACTCAAGAGTTACCAAATGTCTTCTTGCAGTCTCAAAAGTTATTTTGTATCATTGTTACATTGGTACTTGAGAGTGGTAGCTTAATATAGGTCCACAATACAAAACCTGGTTTACCTGTGCAGTGTAATAGTGGCATAGGAAGATTTTTCTTTGAAAGCAAAAATGAAAGCTCAGCCTCTTGGAATGAAAATGCTTGTTTTCAAAACAAATTAATAAGAATGAGGTAGTTAAGGTGTTTGAAGTGATTTAGAGGTAACTTTTAGGGTAGTTAAGGTGTTTGAAGTGATTCAGAGGTCGTGTTTAGAGAAGAGAGATGTTGAAGAGTACATCAAGTCAGTGAGAACCGAAGTGTAATGTGTTTTAGTTTGTGGTACTCCTTTGTTTCTCAGCAGATGTGTGATAAATTATTAGTTCCATGATGTTGAACAATTTTTGAGAAAAAAAGTTGTGTCACAGTCCACATTCAATCCAACAAGCAAAAATGAAAGCTCAGCCTCTTGGAATGAAAATGCTTGTTTGCAAAACAAATGAATAAGAATGAGGTAGTTAAGGTGTTTGAAGTTATTTAGAGGTCACTTTTAGGGTGGAAGGCCATTTTAAATGCACAAAAAAGAATGAAATTACTTCAAACCTAGTTTGTGAAGAAGTTAACTATGTTGCCCACTAGTTTCCCTTAAGAGTCCAAAGTGCTAAAAGGTAACAATCTTTGAAGGTATATTTCTCAAAGACTGTGATGCTTACAGACTCTTCATCTGAGGCTATGGGATCATGTTGGTACCATCTACAAAAACCTCTCTCATTCTTTGCTATCTTGGAGGCATTTTCCTATGGTGATGACTTTTCAGTGGAGGGAAAAGTTGCCAGATGCAAGCAGTGTAAAGTTGCAAAGTGGTGCAACTTTAATTCCACAACTCATACAACCAAATAGACTATTCCAACATGTCTAGATGGGTACTTTTATGCTAGGGATGGTCCTCTCTTGTACCCAAATACGCTGAATCACTTCGAGCTACATTGGACCGACGATTTCCCTTAAGAGTCCAAAGTGTAAAAAGGAAGCAATCTTTGAAGGGATATTTCTTGAAGACTATGATGCTTATAGAATCTTCTTCTGAGGATATGGGATTGTGTTGGGACCATCTACAAAAACCTCTCTCAGTTTTTTCTATCTCAAAGGTGTTTTTCCTGTGGTGATGACTTTTCAGTGGAGGGAAAAGTTTCCAGATGCAAGTAGTGTAAAGTTGCAAAGTGGTGCAACTTTCATTCTGCAACTCATACAACCAAACAGACTATTCCAACACATCTAGATGGGTACATTTACGCTAGGGATGGTCCTCTCTTGCACCCAAATATACCGAATCACTCCGAGCTACATTGGACTGACGATTTCCCTTAAGAGTCCAAAGTGCTAAAAGGAAGCAATCTTCGAAGGTCTATTTCTCAAAGACTGTGATGCTTATAGAATCTTTATTTGAGGCTATGGGATCATGTTATGACTATCCACAAAAACCTCTCTCAGTTTTTGCTATCTCAAAGGCGTTTTCCTATGGTGATGACTTTTCAGTGGAGGGAAAAGTTGCCAGATGCACACAGTGTAAAGTTACAAAGTGGTGTAGCTTTCATTCCGCAACTCGTAAAACCAAACGGAATGTTCCAACACGTCCTGATGGTTAATTTTACGCTAGGGATGGTCCTCTTTTGCGCCCAAATATGCCGGATCACTCTGAGCTATATTGGACCGGTGATTTCCCTTAAGAGTCCAAAGTGCTAAAAGGTAGCAATTTTTTTAGGGCTATTTCTCGAAGACCGTGATGCCTATAGACTCTTCTTCTAAGGCTATGGGATCGCTTTTGGACCATCTACAAAAAAATCTCTCAGTTTTTGCTATCTCGAAGGGGTTTTCCTGTGGTGATGACTTTTCAGTGGAGGGAAAAGTTGCCAAATGCAAGCAGTGTAAAGTTGAAAAGTGGTGCAACTTTCATTCCACAACTCATGCGACCAAATAGACTATTCCAACACGTTCGGATCTCTAAGGTGTTTTCCTATGGTGATGAATTTTGAATGGAGGGAAAAATTGCCAAATGCAAGCAGTGTAAAGTTGCAAAGTGGTGCAACTTTCATTCCGCAACTTGTATGACCAAACAAAATTTTCCAACACATCCAGATGGGTACGTTTACGCTAGGGATGGTCCTCTCTTGTACTGAAATATGCTGAATCACTCTGAGCTACATTGGACCGATGATTTCCCTTAAGAGTCCAAAGTGCTAAAAGGAAGAAATATTTGAAGGGCTATTTCTCGAATACCGTGATGCTTACAAAATCTTTGTCTAAGGCTATGGGATCGTGTTGGGACCATCTACAAAAACCTCTCTCAATTTTTCTATC
>VDFB02230479.1:0-12746 GCA_007258455.2 Sequoia sempervirens | reverse complement strand
TAGACATAGCTTCATTGTGATATTTGATGCATAGATCTTGATCGTTGCTTTCAGCAATTGTGGTGGGGAGATTGTCAATGCTATCATCAATGGTTGAATGTTCATCATTATTCCCAATAGCTATCATTTTTTGTGTTTGTGCTTGTGTTTTTTGGGTAGCTTGAGAGGCTTGGGAAACTTGAGAGGCTTTTTGCACTTGTTGATTTTATGTTGCTTGTTGCGTGGCTAGATATTGTTGGAATCCCCTTTGAAAAGCAGCTTGTAATTCCGCATTGTATTGGCTTGATGTGGTGGAAGTTGGTGGTGGTGGATTTGGAATCATGTTGGATGTAGTGATGAGTGGTTGAGATACGCTTGGAGCAATCATGGTAGTGAGGGGTTGAGATATGATGGGTGTGAGAGTGGGTGGTTGGAATAATCAAAGTGATAGGGAGGCTGAATGACCGAGGTGATAGGCCCCTTGGGAGACCATGTTTTGATTTGGGATCACCATTGCTGTTTGATTAGGCACCATCTGTTGGTGTGATGTCGATGGTATATTCAAAGGATTTGATGTGATGGCTTGATTGGTGTTAGGTGGATTGATTGGATGGAGTGATTGGTGCTAGGTAAAGGGGGAAGCCCTAAACCAAGGAATGATGTTGATATGGGTAATGGTGGTGAAGATGTCTCTTGGTGCAATGACTCAACTATTTTGGTAAGTGTAGCAATTTTATCTCGCCAAATTTGATCTTGATTTCGATCTTGATTCCCCTGATATAGTTGGGATTTGGCTTGTGTTTAAGTAGGTTTGGGAGTGTGTACTTGTGTTTTGATTTTGGACCTATAAGCCACTGCATTTATTTGTAGATTTGGCACAGATAGGTTGAAATTAACCACTGTTCATGTTTCAAAACACCCTGTATCTGGTGCACCTTCTCATTTGGCTTGTAGGACATGGGATGATGTTGTTCGCTGGTGCCTCATGCTTGGATTGTTTGTTTGAAGGTTCATGCTTACTGTTCTATTGACAAAACTTGTAGTTTTGGATTTAGATCTACCATTGGGAAACATGTTCCAATCTTTGATTTAGGGATACTCACACTTGTTGTGCCATTGACATTTGTAGAAGGTAATGATCCCATGTATGGATTGTATAAGTGTGAGTTTTGATAATCAATCAGCATTGTAAGGCTTTTAAAGTTCAATTGATTTGGATTACTCATGATGTATGGCTCAAGTTTGTATTCCATGTTCCTATTGTGTTTTGACCTTGTTGTAAAAAGTGACCCTAAGGTCTTGTGGACCTACGAGAGATGTATGATGAAAGTGTGTAAATGTATGAGTGTTTGAACGCTTAGGGACTTTGGATCAATGCTAGACTTAGGGTCTGATTTTGATTGGTTTGATTTGGATAATGAACTTGTAAACCCTATGATGTTAGATGTTATCTTAGGATGAAATTTTTCAAAGGATTGCTAATTCAATTAAACGTATGAGAAAGGATGCATTCCCATACACCTAACTAAACAAGGTGATTTTGATTGTGATGATTTACCCAAGTCTAGAATGATGTTTCCAAAGCTCTAAAGTTGTTTGATGGGATGGATTTTGATAAATGTTTGGATGGATGAAGTGTTTGAGTGGATCCTAAATGAACCTAGGAAGGACTTGTTTACTAGGTCAAGATATTGAAGAACATGCCTTTCTCTAAGAGTAATTCAAAAGTCAAAAGATCAATGCTTGCATGAAAAACCATACGACAAAAAGATGCCAAGCACATATGTGGGGTCCAATTTGTTATATTTTCTTAATGGATTATTTTTACCGCAAACACACTCTTGATTAGGTTTTGAATCTAGATGTCTAATGTCTCAACTTTCCCTTTATCCCACAAAGTGTATTATGCAGAAACCAAGGAAATTTAAGGCAAGAGTTACCTAAAGTTGACTTTAGTAGAAGCAAATTGAGATGAAATCCAAATGTTTAGATGCCTCTAAGGACACGAATCCCAAGGGAAAGCAATAACATGTGAATTTTTTCAAGGATATTTGCCTCTCCTAAAGGGTTTGAGATTTGATGCTCATATTGAATGTTGGTTTTCAAGTTTTCGAGCAAAGCACCGTGGTTTTAAAACCACAAGCAATATGACTTTCTAGCTCAATTGGTACGTTTTCTTGGTGGGCTTGCCTCATGCCCTTTGTAGTAGAAGAGATGATTTTCCATGCAACCAAGGAAAAAATATAGAGGTATGTTAAGAATGAAGTCTTAACCTCTATATTTTAACCAAGATCGAACATGGCAAGTAACTTCTTGGAATCTAAGTTCCAATGCATCACTTTGATAAACTCGTTGAATGGGATAGTAGGTTACTATAAACAAGGGTTTTATTTTGAACTTTCCATTCGTGGAGATTGACCCATAATGATGAGATCCCTTCGGATCCATTCATCGGAATCAACCACGCCATAATCGCGCTTTCCAATACTCATACTTATATCCCGGGATGGAAATACCTGGCCGAGTGTTACTATTGCAGCCATTCCCTTGGGTGAGTACTTTTTCCCCAAGGCAGGCCCTCTAGGATAAACAAAAGCAAGCAAAGACAAAATCTGTAATTCAATCAATCTTTGATGACTCAAAGAAAGAGAATATACGCGATGATGCTCTACTTACACTCGCACAATATTTTGTTCAATTTTTTAAACCCAAATCGAAGTGTGTGGGCAATCTTTTATGCAACTTAATGTCATCAAAAAGACTTTTGATTCTCAAGATCACTGTGAAGCATGAGAGAAGTGCATACACCTTTTTAGATGAGATTACTTTGAATAAGAGATTATGAAACATGAAAAACACATGTTCATTTTAAGCCTCAAAGTAATGATGAATTGGTTTTAAAGCACCAAAATGAGGTGTGAGGTTGATTTGCTCAATTTTAGCCCAAAAGTAAAGTTTAGTCAGTTTCTAAGGTTCAATTTTAGCACAACTTTGAAAAAGAATCAAACAATGATTGTTTTAAACCCAAATTGAAAACAAGTTGTTCTAAAACATAAAACTAAAGCATAAAATGGAAGCTCCAATTTATCATAATGAGCATTAAAAAATGCTTTTGTACATTTAAAATCTGATGTTTAATTCTTCAACTCCACTCTTGGCTTGTCTTTGCTTGAATCTAATGGTCCCTCCCAATGTCAACCTTAAAAAAAAAGACATACAAAATCCTTTAGTCTTAATGCAGATTAAAACACAACTTTCCCTTAACTTGCAATAGTAAATGTATAATAGACAGCCAGTAAAAGTAATCAAGGATTCTCAAAAGGGGCCCACTCATTACACATAGCTGAATACTATAGACAATGACAATGATTTTAAATCTCTGTTGATAGCATTTAAAGATGACGGCTCCAAATCTGCATATCAGTATATTGTTAGCTTTCAAATCATAGGAACTCATGCTTCTTACAGCTATTTCACATCACCATGGTCAATAAATGTTAGCTTTCAAATCAATATTATTCTCAACAAGTGATCTGAGTTGCCATAATCTCATAATCAACCATAATTCCTTACTGTGATAATAAATATGACTATGGACGTACTTGGCATCTTAGATCCTAAAACATCTCCTGCAGAGTGTAAGATTGGCGCCAACAGATTTTAAGAAACTACCACAACTGGCAGGCAGTAACCATGGTTGGAGGTTGCATGTCAATCCAAATTACAACCCCAAAGGAAAAGATAAAAAATAAAAAATAACAAAATACACCCTCTCATAGCAAGTGCCTTCCCTCAGGCGTAAGAAGTCTTGCAGGATCACTAGGAATATATGGCGCCACCATTGATGCTTGCGCCCCTAAAAATTCCCATCAAGACTCCATTTTCCTATTCAAACACAACGAGTCTTTCTCTGGCTTCACCCTCAACGCTGTTTCTTGAGTCCTCTGTCCGCAATAGATTAAAGTCACGTTCGGTGAAACTTATGAAGCCATACTTTCTCTAAGCCTCTCTCCAACGTAGGCTTACTACTTGGTTCAGGTCATTATTATTGATTCATCATTTTAGAACTCTATGCATCGTATGTGGATGAAAAAGGTACTGTAAAGATTCCTTGTTTCCTTCCTCTCCTGAGGAAATCGAATGCAATGCCATGATTGATTGACTGATATAACAGCAGCAAAAAAATCTCGATTGCTTGTTAAAACAAACTTCCAATACCTAAGAGTGTGGTAGGAGAGGGTGTTACGAAGTTTATACACAAAGTAGTGTTGGAAGAAAAATTCCTCTAAAGTAGCAGATTGCCACGCATGAAGAGATGATGAAAGAGTGTGTGTCGTTGGGGCACAAAGACCAGTGCGCACACTTGCTTACTCCTATCGATGAATGCAGGGTTAAGGATTTTTTTTATGGGAATGTTAGCACGAGAGGCATATGTACAAGAAGTGTGAGTTTGAGTTGTTAATGGAGCGCTTTTAGGAAGATGCAGAAGATCTGCTAAGAGGCTAAATCTCTCGGAAGGGATCCCACCATCCCAAAATAGTTGTACAGTGGAAAAATTTTATTTGCAAGGTAAGCATCGTTATAGCAACTGACTTCAACATTCCTCATTTACCAATCTCATTGCGGATACAACAAGAATATGACTCACAATCTGCAAAACTTTTATTTTTTATTTTTTCATTTTATTTTTAAATATGCATACAACAATAACAACAAAGTAGAAAAAAAATGAAGCTCCAATACTATATAAGGATTCAAACGGCCAAAATAGACCGGCTACCAGCTTCGTGGATCGTGCAAACTTTGGGGACCATATGCCTTGTGTGTTCCACTTGCAACACAGCTATTAAATACCACAAGTTATTATATCAAGTTTTAGATACCAAGATCTGCAATCAAGTTGTAGATACCGTAAGAAATGGCGCTCATTTATCATGATTTAAAAAAAACTTTTAATCTGATATAATTAGCAGGTGTAAAACTAGATTTTGCAACTTTTGACAAGCTATGCAAGTTGATTGGAATGCAAATTTGGCTAGAATGTGTGGGATCACCTAAAATAGAAATATAGTCTTTTGAAAGAATACTAACAGCCAGCAAAACACTAGGCACATTATCTATTTTGACAGGACACTTCAATAAGGACTGAAACCATGGGATATGACGCTTTGAGCAGGTGGTGGCTGAGGATTGAAGGCTATGGTAATATTTATGAAACGACACCCATATGATGGACAATGCAGATCACATATGCAAGAAATATCTAAGAGAGTATAGTAAAACTAAAATCTGCATGAAACCAGATTACCATAATGCACAACACAAAAGTAAATGATAAATGTCAATTGCAACAAATGTCTAGCGCAAACACAACAAATGATTGTTTCATGAATCTGTAAGATGCTAGCACAATCAGAGTAAGATTATCAAAATGAAATGGATGCTATTGAGCACCCTCCTTCTAGCACCATTATGTGGATGTCAAATCTGCAAATGGTTAATAATCTTAACATAATATCATCATGTCTCTTGAAAAACATTAGATTTAACCTCCCTATGAAATACTTGACTATGACAAAATATGCAAACTAGATAAAACAAAGATAATGAAATGTAAGCATATAAAACATAATCATAACTTTATTTCATAGTGGATTGGTGCTATTGTTGAAAATAGCCCTTTCCCAATCCTTGATAAATAAGGTAGTGATGAAATTGCTCTGAATGTGATATGAAGATCGTGTCGGAAAAATCAATTCTCAAGGAGAGTGACTTTGCAAGAGATTCTGGAGTTGTGGAGGATTTGCTTGAGGATGAAGCCTCTATTTAAATATTTTCAAATGCTAAGAGTGCCAAACATGGAGGATGTGGGACTAAGATTGGACCAATGAAAGAAGGCCACTTGTCATCATGTGAGTGGTTGATGCATGTGCAAGATTTGGGAAATGTGCTCAAGAGGGGGGAAATTTCAAATTCAAATTTGTGCCATAAATTTTGAGAGGGGCACAAGAAAATGAGAAATAAATGCAATGTTGGAGGGACACATCAACTTGTCATATTTTTCAAACTTGAGGGAATATTCCCCATAAATGCCATGTTGAGTGAAAATGATGATTTTAATAAATCAATAAATTGATTTATTTGTGCAAGTGGCATAATCTAGAAAATGCAAGTGGGTAAGATTTAGCATTTAATCATGGTTAGATTAAATTAATGATGATTAGGATGTTTAATGGTGCTTAGATGATTTTGAATTTTAGGAATTAAATATTTGATTTATTTAAATCAGAAAAGGTTGGAAATGACTTTTGAGATTTTAATTAAATAAATTTTGATTTATTTAATTAAAGGATGATGTGATCCTTTGATTTATTTAAATGCATAACCTTAGGACTAAAGACTGGATTTTCCTAGCAAATGGATTTGCTGCGTTTGATTTATTCAATGAGCGGATGACTATGCATAATGCTAATTTTGCGTGTCTACGATGATTTGTTTTACCCAAAATTGATGAAATGAAAAGGGTTTTTAAAGGAGATTCTCATTTCCACCAATATGAATTATGATTTACTTTGAATTTAATAAATAATTATTATTCATTTTCTATTTGAATTACAAACAAAATTCATAATTGGTAGGATGATTGAAAAACGCTCGTAGCCTCTCAAATGAATCACATTTTTGAATAAAACATGAATACATCTTCTATGTTTTGCATACTATAGGATTAAAAAAAGAAAAAATTAAGTTTCATGAATTTTTGACCAAGTTAAGGTGGTCGACATACGTTTTAATTATTTTTTAGAAGTTGTGCAAAAAATCATAATTAATTATTTATTTGGACCAAAATTACAAAAAATATGCATCACATTTGGACATAAGTCATGTACTTATGTCTAAAATCTTATAAAAATATTATCATTTTATTGTGGTTAGGGTGGTCAAACGTACAACTACTTTTTATTTTTCCTGAAATTTAAGAACTACTACATTGAAATTTCAAATTTTCTCACCAAACAAGACAAAAAAAACCTAGTATTTTAGAAGCTACATTCAATTTACTACAGATTCTATTCTTACATATTTTTGAAATTATATAGATAACTTATTCAATTTTTTATGTCAAGTTGCCTAACTCTGATTTTTCTAATTTTTTTGCCACTTAAGGGCCTATTTTTTCCCATGATGATCCTGCACATACTCAGGGATGAAGATGAAGATACAAAGTATGGTGACAAAATAGATGTGCATAAATTTTCTCCTTGTAATTTCTTGGATAACGACGAAGTAAAAGAGATGAAATATTTCATTCCATGTCATGATTTGATCAGTGATTGTTATGCAAGTGTTGATATTTCATTGCAAATTAGGGGTCAAGATATTAAAAATGAAAATTTAAGCATTTAGTCTAAAAATTACGAGCATAGTTTATGCAATGATGGATCTTCTTGTGATGAAGATCATAATGACAACAAAATTGAGTTTTTTTTTAGGATTATGAATTCTCTTATGAGGATGAGCTAGTTCCAACATTTAATATGAGATTTACAAAAGAATTGAGGGATATTCTTGAAGCTATGAGACCAAATGATTCAATGAGTTTGGTTGTTTACCTGGGATCTTTTGATAGGAATAAGACTTACTGGGTGAGAAGAAATGATCCTACAACCTTGCATCAAGCCTATGATATAGCCATGAACATTGAAAACAACTAGAAGTATGGAATGCACAAGGGTTATTTGTCTACAAGTGTTTGCTGCCATGAGGTACCAAATTTTGATAAAAGGTGTAAGTCAGAAATAAAAAAATGAATGTCAGAGCACTTACACCCCTATTGTTTCAGCTTATACATCATTCCATAATGTTGATCACATAGAGCCCCAAACAAATTGTCAAGAAGTTGCATGCATTTGTGATCCTATGTTCTTTGTTCAAGCCCTCTTTTACATAAGGAGAAATGAAGGAGAATCATCATATGATCTCTATGAAATATTTATGGATACTGTATCTACAATTCTTGGGTGTCATAGACCTGAAAAATTCAATATGCATTGATTTATTTGATGAATCTTATGAATCAGGTTTGAGTACTCTTCCACCAAAGGATTTGAAGCATGTTAGGCTTGAGCAAGTGTGTGAATGCATTTTTCTTTTTGAAAAGATTAGAGATGATCATGAAAAAACTATTATGTTTTCAATCTATAATGATAATGATTTTGTTGCTCCATATGAGTGAAGTAGTGATATATCACATGAAGAAGAAGAGAGAAGAGCAAAGGTTGAAAATACATACCTCGGTGAAGAAAATGAAATGTTTGGTAAGTTCATTGGTTATGTAGATAGTGATTATAGTCATCATTTTTCAAATGCATGTGGTCTAGAGAATAGGAGGTATGTAAAGTTATCCCTTGTTGCAACTCTATTAATTAGGGAATAGAAATGGGCCCAAGTATTCAACATGGTGAATCAACCCATGTGATTGGTGATGTTGAAGTAGTGTGTGTAAATAACCAATCTAAAGAGCAAGAGCCTAAATACATGTTTGGTATCCTCCCAAGTTTTATTTCTTTTGAATATTCTAGCACCTATAGTCTTATGGAAGACATAAGATTATTCAATCAATTTGAAGAGCCTGAACATAGTTTCAGTATTGATGAGTCCCCTTGCTATAGTAACTATGATGGAACTAAGTATGATCATTCCTCTGTTAATTATGATTATCATCATGAATTAGAGATAGAATCCTTTGCTTCAAATAAGAAATATGTTGATAATGATGGGAATGCACATTTTTTCTTGAGAAGGAACAACTTTCTTCCTATGAATATTTTTCAAAATGTGAGTCAAAGATGTTAACTATTGATGATGACAATGAAGTTGAAAATCTATCTATATGCTCTTCTAGTGACTGTAATGATTTTGAATACAATGATGATATGAAAGATTTAGACCTTCATGCTAAGGAGGCATAAGCTTTTATGACAACAACTAATGAACGAAAAAACTCCTTATTTGATGACCCTCCATCTTCATCAGTTAATATAAATGATGATCCTTGTTGGTGTAGAGATAATCTACTCTATGCTGAGAACTCTGATTATGCATCTAACACGGGGTTAGAATGTGGCCTTAAGCAAACAAAGCAACACATTGATGATCTTGTCAAGGGAATTTCCTATGAATGTTTTACATTTGACATAGAAGTTGGAATTAAGGTTGAGTATCATGATGCGAACTACTTGGAAGATTATGAACACTTTCAGTTTCCAATTTAGTTGGGAGGTATTTTGATGGAGCATGCCAATAAGATGAAGAGCAAGGAATATTATTTTCAATATGAATATAACCCATATGTGTCATGTGATGATGAAAATTTTTAGTTTATGCCTGGTTATACAATGCAGAATGACAAAGATTACATTAGCAATGGTATGCTCAGAAAATTTATGAGAGATGTTAGTGGAAATGTTTGTAATCAGGAAGATTTCAGTGGTAATCACATATTTATGCTTGTAAAAACAAAGCTATAATTGTTACAGTGGTATGGTAGAGGAAAGTATGGATTGAGGGAGATCAACTCCTTTAATAGATTGGTGTTTGATAGGGGTAATATTTGACTTCCCTTTTTCATTTGGTGGCCTAGGGCCACCGGGTGATGTTAAAATTGAAATTAAAATAACTTTGTTGTGTAATGGATCTGGCATGAGGACAACCAGATTTACAAAATGAAACCATGAACAACACTCATGAAGTGAGGACAACACTAATAATTACCATGAACTTGACTTTCATCTTCATTGGGGCAGCAAGCTAGTGAAGGAAACATTTGTGATCTAAACTATGGATACAATGTTTATACACTCATTGTTACTTTCAACTTTAATGTCTTGAATACCTCTTGAAAAATTGTTTCATGGCATAGTTAAATAAATATGATTACCTCAAAATACAACTAGGATTTGATATATACAAATCGAGAAAATCCTACCTTTATCAATATAGAGGAATGCACCATTTGGCTCAAGAAAGTAGTGATTTTGTTAAGGAATGAGATCCTATAAGGTGTTATGGTTATACATGAGCATAAAGAACATATAGTAGAAGTTTCAAAGATAAGGACAATGATTATTATGATAATGACATAGAAGGGTTTGTCCATAGTGCATGCAAAGCCATTAAGTTAAAGTAAAAACCAATGCATAAAGTACATGAAAAATATGAAAGACAAAATTAGATGGAAGGGCATGATGATAATTGACAGTATTGATTGAGTTATATTAGCATGAAACTTAAATTCCCATGCCTAAATCTTGTAGAGAGAATTATGAGGATTATGCTATTAAATGAAATCCACATGAAGGTGAACAACACAGATGATTTTTTTGAAGGCCTGTAAGCTTTGGGTGAACATTCTAGTGGGAAAACCTCTCGGTTTTCATTTTAGAAAACCAAATATGTAATGCTAAATGGGGTGTTGGTAAAATTCAATTATTGTAAAACTTGCATGGTATATCATCCTTCATGCTACTCCCCTTGCTCTATATGTGATAACTATGTGGTAATATTTGACCCTCATTTCCCTTAGGTTGGACAATGCATTGGATAGAGAAATTTTCTATTCTCCTTCATGTTTGTTGCTTCAACAACTTTTCTCTGCATATGTGCATTTGCAATATCAACATTGAATATCAGGTTTCTTATGGAGGGTGGTGTTTCACTTGAGTTACCATGGGATAAAGTCACAAAAGTGTTTAATCTTGTTTGCTTGTTTGAATAGATACATGTACTAAAAAATAAAATGATTTTGATCCAAACTAATTTGTTCAAGTTTCCTAATTATGTGGATGCATATTTACATCTTGTAGCCAGGGTAGAGGCTTGAAATGGTATCCATTTAAATTTATAATTATTTGGGGATACATTCAAGGTGGATAAAAGCTCATCAAATGCTTTATGAATGTTTGGCAACATGGAACTCAAAATAGATGACTGGTTTATCTATAAAAATGTAAGTGAGAATTCAAAAAAATCTATAGAAAATAGTGATGCTGAGAAGGTTCTTGTTGAAAAGAGAAAGGATGTGCATTTAAGGGATATAAATGGAAGTGATAATTTGATAGGGAAAATTGAAAAATATGAGGGAATTCAAGATGAAAAGTATTGTAGAGATTATTCAAAGTTTGATAGATTTGATTGAAGTAAGGTGACAATTCAAGGTGCTCAGCTTACCAATCAGGTTTCTAGGGAAATTCAAATATTTGAAGATGGTAATGGACATTCATGTAGGTGTTGGCTACCCCTAGAGGGTAGAAAGTTTCTTTCAATGTTTTTGTTTCAAATCTAATAAATAAAGAAGGAAATGGTTCTTTCCATATGAAAATTTGAATCAAAAAGTGGAAAATAAAACATGTATGTGATTTTAAAAAGGATCTAGTGCAGTTGAAGTTCAAGATATCAATTTCCTTAAGAAAGAAGCAAGCAGGATTCGAGGTTAATAGGCGGGGAAGGAAAATACATGGAAGGGAAGACCACCGACTCTCCCTGGATGAAAGTCAAATGAACCCTACATGACTATGGGTTTATCAGGAAGTTACCTCATTAATTTTGAATGGATTTTCCATTTACATTGAAAAGTAAACATGAAAAGATAGCCTAGTGCAAGAACCAGGTATTTAAATTTTTGGTGGATTGAATCATATTTGTTGGGTGTGAAGAAAATCATAAGGGAAGGTGGTGTTGGCTAGGTAACTCCTTACACTTTGTAGTATAACAACCCATGACAAAGGATAGAAGCCATAGGTAGCCATCATGCTGGTGGAAGGGGTCAATTTGACATTACAAAGGAAATTTTTACACAGGCACAAGATGTCGCCATGGGAAATACCTTTGTTTGGATACTTGTGCATGGGTAAATCAAGCACATGACGCAGGGGGATTTTGATGAAGAAATTCTACTTTGGCACTAGAACCTGATTCTATTAAATGTGGCTTGAACACCTTTCAAAATAGGCCTTCCCCACCAGCCCATGGGATCAAATGCTGACATCAACATTTGATGGCAGGGAAGTGGTGAGTCATGTAGCAGAGCTGCGACAAGATTGTAAATCAATCTAGTATTAAGTACAATGTATTTGGCTCCCTCCAATTACATGTACAATGTAGAGATTTGAAACTTCAATGCTTCAAAATAAAAAATGTATTGCGGATGGGATTCTTCAACCAATGCTCAATTTAATGAGTTCACTATGTGCTCTACCAAATACTAGTTGGGAAAGCATATGTACACATAGCTTTAATGTGAAGGAGATCAAGTTGCAAATTGGCTAATATATATATTTTCTTGAGGCTATGAGGGTTCAAACAGAAGCAACATAGTGTGAGATGCAGCAGAACGCCAATTGAAGAGGAAGGCTCGATCAATGATCAAGTTCTCCTGGCATGGACAAATCCATACCGTCCCCCGCTAGCTTGCAGGGGACCCACTAGTATGAAGTGCCATCTAGTAGGGGAGTGGGGAGGCTCCATGTAGTCTTCCTCAATACTCAATTGATAACTTTATGGAGCCTGTGGTAAATCAATAAAGGTAATGTTTGAAGTTATTTTTTATGGAAAGTTAAAAATACTTTAAAAGGTGAGATGCCTAATAAAAGCTTTAAAATTCTTCACCAACAAAGTAAAATTAGTTAGTGTTAGGAAACAAAGACTTTTTCAATGTGAAGAAATAATCTGCATGGTTAAATATTTTATATTTCTTGAGAAATAATTAA